>BMAV01014392.1:0-31106 GCA_019973955.1 Trichonephila inaurata madagascariensis | reverse complement strand
TCCCTTGGTCCCCGGTTACATTCTGTTTTGGGGTAAAGGATACAAGATTATTTGTTATAGCCGTAGTTTGCTAGATGAATGGGTAGCATTCTAGGGTTAAAGTCGAAATAAAATGGATGAATCCGAGTGATACAAAGAGGAAGACAGGATAGAAGAATTAAAAAGCCCTATAAAATTGTTACTGAGATTCGAGCAGTGGTCTTCAAACTGTGTTCCACGGAATCCTGGGGTTCCAGGAGTCACAATAAAAATTCACAAAGAAAATTATAAATGTCTATGCAAGATGAATTATTTCACATTTAGGAAGTTAGTATAATTACAAGCATCTATAGCTTATCCAAGACATTAAAACTAAGAATTTTTTATTTATACATACTATATAAGTGTTTTTTGTACTACTTTTAAATCTTTATTATAGTATAATAAAAGAATATAAAACTTTTTTTATATGCACAGTTTATATATCAGTTGTTTACTATCCCGGGTTCCCCGAAATACGTTTGTGCTCGTTAGTACATGTTTTTCATTGTAAATTGTACCTTTTTCATTTGTGGAACAAAACATCCATAATAATGGACAGGGGGCAATTTATCGACATGTCAACAGATTTGATATTAAAATCTAAATTGATTACTCAAAATTCTTGCATGAATTTGTTAAAATCAAGTCTGAAACATATTGCGTATCGTGCAGTAGTGCTCCAAGATCATTCAACTCCAGCATCATCCACGGACAGCACTGACTGTGCCAGTATTGATACAATAAGTGCAACAGACATGAAATTCCATATCACAAAGTGATATTTGGCACCTGTATAACACAATGGATGCACTCTTGCATTCAGAAATCTGGAGGTTATTCCGATTATTAATGGAACAGTATTTTACATTTAAAATGCTTTTTCTTAGGCTTAAACTAACTAGTGATCTTGAAAATTTAATCAATTAAACGTTAACTAGACAATTGCATTGTATAAAAATTTCATTACGCTACAATAATTGTTTCATGGTGCTGGGATTTTTCCGTCTAAAATATGCACGTATACATATGTATAAATGTATACGTGTATATATATTATTAATATATATATATATATATATATATATATATATGACATGATTTTAGAGTCAGAAACAGACTTAGTTTTAAAACGGTCTTTATTTGATCAAAGTTACATATAATCTGGGAAAAAGATGCAGAGAGAGAAAGAACGCCACCGAATAATCTTAAGTGGGATAAACACTTAAGGCAAACCGATGATCGCGGCGTCCATGAGGGGCTCTTAAAAGTTAATGCTGACATATAGGGTTTTTAAAATATAACGGGTCTGGAATTAGACATGTTTATTGGCTAGTACATGTTCGAAGAAATAAAAAGGGTCATTAGTTTGATTTGAAGAGGTGAGGTGGTAATAAAGTGAATTACTGATAGGGAATTTAATTTTCAATCTAATTTAATTATCCTACATATATATATATTGTTTTACACTGCCACGCGTTGCTGTGGCTCAATCTTGTTAAACAGAAAGCACATGTTTTCAGTATGTTAAAACAATTGCATTGTAGGTATGATCTTTTATAAAAAGAAAAATGTATAAATATATATATGCAAAACTTTCCTTAAATGATATCATTTATAATTTGTGAGCCAAATGCTTGAAGTTATTACGGCTTATTTTTGTCCCTATGTTATGAACCTAAATTTATTTACATTTTCTTTAAAATGGAGATCTCAAGTTTGAAGATAAATTTTAAATGGCTCTTACTCAGGGATTCCTTTTGAGGGCAATGGGTTACATTTTATGTAATGCTTATGGATATTTCTATTAAATCAGAGGTGTTCACAAATGCACATTTATCTAAAACAATGTCACTTGAACATGAATTGTATTTCCTTATGTTATATAGGTACCGTTTTATTCCGCAGTATATCATCTACCAGCTGTAACAATTTTGTCTCTGGGGTTCTCCGAGTTGAGGCAGTTTAATTTTTTCAGTGGTACAAACCATTCCTTTTGTTTCTCCCTTAAATTCCAGAGCATTGCAATAAGAATACACTTCCATCATTGTGAAGATGAGAACATGCTGCCTGAACCTAGAATCTTCCACTGGATTGTACCGGAATGTAAGGTGATCAGCGAGCCAGTGATTGCTCACTTCAAAGTCATGACTAACGCAGATGTGCTGTTTCTGTTTAACATCTTTCTGATGTTGTAAAACACTAATGATGTGCTCTCAAATGTGCATTCTTAAGTCTGGCTGAATCTTGCTCTGCTGCGCTCTCAACATGTGTATGTGCCATTCTTTGTTTGCTTTTCTCTTTTGCTGATATCCATTCTTTCTCAGTTTGATATGCAATTACACTCATTGCAGTACTTTTGCTTTGCAAGTATGACGACTTAAGTTTGATTTCCTGCAAGGTATTTTTATGTAGTGAAGCCAAATGACTGCACTTAAAAAGAAAAAAATTCAAAGAAAGCATATAAAATTTCTTAAAAACTTAAAACTGTACTTAAAAAGAAAAGAAAATTAAAACAAAAACATAAAATTTCAAAACATTAAAAAGAAAAAATGGTAATGAAATATTTAACTTCAAACCTGCATCAATTGACACAGCTGAAATCCAATACAATGAGAGGCTGAAGATATTTTTAATCGAATACGCTAGGAAAATTTCAATATAAAAATGGATTTTGCAGCAGAAATCTACGACAAAGTGTTGATAATGACAGAGTATTTTTGCAATTCACACAATTGGATTAGCATTAGCAACTGTTATCAACAAAGTTAAGGGCATATTTTTAAAACAGAGTGGATTATATCTAGACACAGACTGCTTTTCACATGGACAATTATTTGTTATCTGTGTATTTCTAACATTAGCATCAACGCAGCCAAATTATCACCATGCAAATCGCACCCATTTTCCATCCATTTCTTTTCATAAAAAAAATGTTAGAATCTTTGTTATTTAGATATTAAGGTGAAATACACATGGCACCAATTTTGTTACGATGATGCTAATGCATAATTATTGGTGTGTGTTACAGAGCAGCAGTCACCAATTGGTGATGCGTGAAAAATTTTGATGGTATGCAGAAAAATTGGGACATTATTTATACTCTCGTGAAGATTCAGTTTAAAAAAGATGAACAACAAAAAATAAAACATATTATGGAACATGTGGATTATACTTACTAAAAGTTTTAGTTACCGAAATAACTTAAACAAAAACAAAATTCCTGGAGGATAGTAATTTTGGTAACTCAACCAATTTTGCAGTAAAATTAGTGGCAAAACACTCCCAGTCTGTTCATTGTTATTGCTTTTCATGAAGCTTGCCTTTCAGGGTATGGAAGAGATTAAATAAAGACGTAAATATACCTATGGTGGTCCACCACACAGAGATCAATCCTATTAGTAAACCGCAAATTATGTAAAAGTTATACAATATGGTTCATGAAGTGTTGCAAAAAAGCAACTACTGCTCTAAAGTAGGCACAGCAGACAATTCCTGTATTTATACTGGCAATGAAGGAACACAAAATGTCTACCCATAAGCATTGTAAAATTAACCCTTTGAACTCCAGGGAAGAGTCATTTTAAATTTATTTTCAAATGGCACCTCCCCTGAGACAACAATGCAAATAATTTTAGATTCATAACATGACAAAAAAAAGCATAATAACTTGGGAGTATTCTATTAACAAATTACAAATGAAATCTGTTTAGTAAAGTTTTGTTAATGTATATTTCTACAATTTCTTATAAAAAAAATCATACCTCAAGAGCAAGCGGTTAAAGATATTAGAAATTTGTGCATTCTTTTTTCTTTCTTTTTAACCAGACTGAGCCACAGGAAAACGTGGTTGGGTACAGCTAGCTATAACAAACTTAAATGATGTGCGCTATCAAAACCACCTATTAACAACAAATTTTAAATATTTCGATGAAATCACCAAAAAAAGTTGCAAACAAACGTACTTGGGTACTGTTGCAATTATATCAACCCCCGACTTTGTTCACGTCATACATGGTGAACTGGCAATTAAGTGGAAATGTTGCCAATATGGTTACGAAAATACATAAATATCAAAACAAACACAAAATATACATTGGAAACTCTTAATTTTCCCATTTGTATTTCACAATAACACCTAATAAAATTCTGAAATTACACAAAATACAGATTTTGTGAGTCTAATTTTATTGCCCCAACTATTAGAAACTTCAATAACTATTTCGTCGAAAAATTCACTACCAAGTGCAAAAAAGTATTATTATTGTGCACAAACATGCATAGAATGGTTTTCCCTTATTGCAGTATTTGGCGATGTCTTGATTTTAGGTAAAAATGGCCTACAAAAAAAAACAACTATATATTAATTTAATTTAGATTCATTGGAGAAAGATAAAATAGGTGGAAGATTTTAATCGGTACGCTACTCATTTGTGGAGAGATTTTGAAATCACGCCAAACACATCCATATAGTGTACAGAATTAAAATTAGTATTTTATATATAAAAATTATCCAAAGTAAATATCCTGAGCTTAAAAATAAATTGAAAAACGATATACAGTATTAACACTAATTGACATAAAATAGCTGAACTATCTTTATCAACGTGAAAGTATAATTTGAAAAAATAATTACAATCTTATGACCACCTGCTTCCTCAACATGCATTTGAGCCCTCTGTCTGTTTTGCTCATTCACTGATGCCTACTCTAATTTGATGAGCAACTACCCCTCGCACTGCGTTTTCTTGGCCAGTATGATGACCTAAGTTCGAGTTTCTGCACAATTTTATACCGCTCATTGACTGCAGTTAAAAAATGAAGGTTTAAACAAAAATATATGAAATTACAAAACAGCTCTGAGTGGGCCTTGTATCCGAATTCCTTTGGGGTCCTTTTTCAGATATGAGCATCATGTAAGTGGAACTGTAATAACATTCATTGGGGCCCCTGCATCATTGATACAGCGGTAGCTCTACGTCCCTGACAAAAGCAAACCATAATAACTTAAAGTATTTTTTTAACAAATTACTAATGAAATCTGTTTAAGAAGTTTATAATCTTATAAAGCAATCAAAAACAAAATAAGATGCAATATTTTGATAACTTAAAATCGTACCTTAGTTTTACCATTTGTATTTCAATAGTAACATCGTCGAAAGTACTTACGTATTATCGCAACCTGGCTGGCGACATTGTATAAAACGAAGCACATGATTGTCAATTCCGCGCGTACAAAATCTGCGAAAATGGAATGGCCAACTTTGCGAGTTATCATGGAAGTTTGCGATTGTTGCGATAATAATGTAAGAATCACCGAAATTTTAAAAATTGTCTAAAAACAGAGAAAAAAACATTCTTATTAAAAAGCTCCGTCGATTTATTATTTCCTGTGAAATTAAAATGTTTCAAGTGGGAAAAAATATTGTTTCCAAAACATTGAATGCTATATCGCGGCATTTGGCTACGCCTTTTATTTCAGGTAAAATGGTTAACGGAAACTATTTGGTAGAAAAAATAAGCAGCGTGCAGAAGTCAATTATGTAAATTTCATTTTTCGCTTAATAAAGAAAAAAATAAATTTTAGCTTGAAATTACAGAAAACACGATGTAGAATTTAGGCAAAATTGTAAACATCCCGCGATAATGCCATCCGATTGTTGCCAAAAATTACAAAACAAAATTTGAGTTTGTTGAAAGAATGATTTTAAAAATGATTTATTCGAAAAAATAATCCCAATTACGTATCAAAGAACAAAAAAAAAGATAAATATGATGTACAACCACAACTTGACCATAGTAGAATTATAAAATAATTCGGGAAAACTATGCGTAAAAGTTTAAATTCGCAATCAGATCGAATCGTGACATCGTATGAGTCATAACACCAAAAATCACTTAAAAATTAAATTTAAAAAATTTAGACGGAATTTCGAAATAAAAGTACATAAGATCCTGACTGGTGTCAATGCAACGTTGTGTCAAAATTTCAGATAAATCCATGAAGAACTTTGAGTTAGCGAGAGTATACACAAAAACAATACAACATTTATATATATATATATAGTTATGCTATTATATATATATATATATATATATAGCGATACTATTGTTGTTACCTTTTCCAGTATCTTTCATCCTTTTATTTTTATTTATTGCTTCTTCGCGCACAACACGTCTATTTATTTCCGAATATGTTGCTTCAGTTACAACATGCCTAATTCCAAATCGTTATATTTGGTTGAAAAGAGTTAAACTTCGCGTACGCATGAAATCTGCGATTGATTTTAAGTGTTAACCCACGGAGATTTTCGGTGGCGTTCGTTTTTAATTTAAAATTATTTTACTATTGAGAAAAGTTTTACTTTAAGCTTCGAAATTTTTTCGCAGATAGAATCCTGCCGGCTGTATTTCTGAAATGTTTTGTGAGTCAGAAATGGACTTAGTTTTTAAAAAGAAACTTTATTTGATGAAAGTTAAACATCATCTGAAGCTAAGAGGCAGAGAGAGAAACGAGCGCTATCGAAAATCTTAAGTGGGTTAACACTTAAGACGCATTTCATGAATGCACTTGAAAGTTAATGCTGACATATAGGACTATTAAATATAACGATCTGGAATTAGACATGTTTATTGGCTAGGCCATATGTTCGGAAGAAATAAATGGGTGGTTAATTTGATACTTGAAGAGGTAATGATAAAAAATAAAAGTTAAGTGCTAGATAGGGAATTTAATTTTTAATCTAATTTAATTATATATATACATATATATATATATATATATATATATATATATATAATGTCACCATGTCAAATCATCATAATTAAAAGAAAAATCAATGAAACACCCATAATTCCAATGGACAAATATATCTGAACTTTCTAAAAATGTACCTCCTAGATAATCCGCAAATGATCTTACGTTGCCATGCAGAAAAGGAAATCAGAACCAACTGCATGTGTGAAGATGATGACTGTAAGAGCCTTGAAAAAAGACTCAAGATTTCCATTTTTATACTTTACTGAAGTCACAAATTCTATTTTGAAGACATGTAGGTCTGTTCACATACAGATGATGCCTACCCAAACTATTCAGCTTTCCCTGCCTTATCGGTCTATTTGGTGGATCATGAAAGATATGTGAACCCCTGATTCCTCCCTGAAAGTCAATCATTAGGGTGATTTTGGACTATCAGCAAATAGAGCGATACTCAACTGATTCTTGCTTCAATGTCGATATTTTTGGCTCTATGCTAAGCGGATTCTTCTGAGCGTAGAAATAAGTGGTATTCACAAAGCTGATATTCCTGGAAACAGACAATAATTCTGTTTTGAAAATAGAAATTTAGATAATTTTTTATAAGTATAAAAGTATATAAGCATTTATAAAATTTCCATGTAAGTAAATTTCTTGGTTGGTCTCGTTTTTTGTAAAACTTTTATTTGAGAGTTTTGAATATGGAGTTTCAATAATACTTTTGAATGATTGCACAGAAATTATTTTATAAAAGATTAATTCTTAATTAAAGCAGCTTGTGTGCTTATTGGATTGCGCTTACAAAGCTTGAGAAGCAATTCTATAACTTAAATCTCGGATAAAAAAATCAACACAATTCTTTTACAGGTTTAACAGAAAATTACTTAATTTTAACTTTTGAATTTTTTAAATTAACAAAGTGAGTTGAAATTAAGATATGATACCCTGAATAATTAAATCACTTTGTTTATTAATAATGCCGTTTGGGTTTGTGTTGTGTCTTTTTACTCTTGAGACAATGTTATGGAGTTTTCAAAAGGTGTACTATATACAACATGATCGCTTTCAAAACAAAATTCAGCTATTTCAAAATAATTAAATAATTGTTAATTTAAACACGTTTACATATTAATTGTCGCTACACATATAAAAAGAAGCACAAAAAGCGTATAAGCGTAGTGTATTTTCATATTTCATAACAAATCAAAAAGGGAATTATAGATCTGCTAAAAATTAATCTCTTAATTCTTTGAATTGCTCGTAAACAATTTTGAAACGTGGAAAATTTTACGTCATACTTATACCACTACCATCAATATTTTAAACACAATCAACTTCTTTGAAGAAAACTTGAGGACAAAATATTCCCATTGAAAGTTTTCGATTCAAATAATTTTATTTATTTTCCTAATTATTTGACAATGCATGGAGTTTCGAATTCACAGATATTGCATTTGGGTATTAATTACAGATTTATTTTTTGAAATAACCTATTACAATATGATGAATATATGCCCGTGGATACATATATATTTTGCGAAGAAAATACAAAAGGTTATTTTACATGAAATGATTAGCAATTGTTAATGTCTTCACGAAATACTTGTAAAATGCTTTGAAAAATGTGCCCTATAAATAATACTTCTCTTTTCGAATTTTAAAAGCAAGTGCATGACAAGACGTTGTTTACCTCTGAATTCAGTAAACTTAGTTTACTTTTTTCATTTTCTTTTTTGGAAAAACTAAAGAAAACTCACAAACATTTCATGTAGTAATTTTTCTGTAATCTGAAAAGTGCACTTTTGAATGAGCTTGAAAAGGGAAGTCATATGTTTTTCTACAGTCATATATGTGTGCTAAGTTTATTTTTGAAAAGAATATAATCCTGAGACATACAAAATTACTGAAATAAATTAATTGTTTTTGATATGCACGCACGCATTGTTTTATGAGTGATGATGATAACCATTCATGTATGTCTAACTACGTATGCAAGAATACGTAGTACTGCTATGCAGTTATAACAGTAATACCTGAAATTATGGTTATAGATTTTAACATGCATTTCAAAAGATTGAGCTAAAATTTAATTTTTTAAAGCATTTTACGCTCCTTTGTATTAAATGAAACGTGTATTGAATAAATGTGTGTCAACACTTATTTAAATTTGAGGGGAGATAAACATGTTTGTATTTTTTAAATAATGAACAGTAATATAAAAAGAAATAAGCAACTAGAAAAGTTTCCTAGCTAGAAAATAAATTACCGCTTTTGTATACAGAATACTCTATGTGAATGTAGAGAAATATTTACTTTTAAAAACATCAGATAATTTGTTTCAAAAAATGTATATCTTGAAAAGCATGGAAAACGTAGAAATAATTTTTAATAACTCAAAACACTCATATATTATAAAAATAATTAAACAGACAAAATATTTTTAAAAAGAGATTTTCTTAGTTTATCATAGATTACATAAATTATCATTTTTGAAATTTTAGTTATTTATTTAAAAATATATAGTGCTTAAATGAGATACAAAGAAAAAAAATAAATAAAATGAAAATAAGGAAGCAAATTTCAAATTTTATTTTTGTCCATTTTTTTGCTCTGTCTTTAAATTCTCAGGAGACATTTTAAGTGATAAAAATATGGCAATATTAATTTTGTTTATTTGTATAAGTACAGAAAATATGCAATTAATTAAATTACACAAAATTTAATTTCATTATTAACGACTAATAGAAAATTTAAGAACAGCCCAATCCCTATACTTCATCGGTAACCATCTTAAGTATATTAACCTTTAAGAAAAAATCTTCATATGTATGAAAAGCAAGCTTTTCAAACTAGGAAAAGAGGGTAACAAATATAATAAGAAAAGCACTGCAGCTCCTACTTCCCACAAAAAATTTAATCGAAAATCTTACAAGCAGAGAAAAATTTCACTTTAATTTACTGTCATCAAGAAGAGCTTAGTCTAACATTCCATACTCTACTTTGGAAAGTCAGAACCAAAGTAATAGTTCAGTTTTAGGGAGATGTATAAGCGAATATATATATTCGCTCAGGGAACGATTTGAAACTTTATGTATTAAAGTGGTAAAATGACTTTCGGAAATTTGTTTCTCCTTAATACTATATTTAAAGGAATTTAAAGGAAAAAAAGGAAGGGGTAGAATAGTTTTTTTCTCTTTCGTTCTAAAACGCAAAAGCTGCAAACAATTTATTCCATGAATATTTTTCCTTAACAATTTGGTACTATACTTTCCTAAATGTTGGAAAGTTTTACTAAAAAAAAAAATGTTCACGTTTAAGAAGGAAATTTTTCGTGGCAAATCCAAATATATTTTGTGGTGTTTTACTGCGCTTTCTTTCGTGTTTAGTTTCTGAATAATTGAGCAGTTATTCATTTTGATATTGAAGCAGTTTTTGAAATTCTTTGAAATATCAGTTATATATAAGGGGTAATGAATTTCAATTAAAATTATAATTCTGAATGTTGATTAAAGTGATAATTCTAATATTAATATCTAAAAATATGAAATAAATTCAACACAACTTAAAAATATATTTTTCTTGATTATTATTTTTATACTTATCTCGTGCACCTCAACTAAATATTTCCTTTCGAAAGAAATTAAAACTAAAAAAAATGTGAGTTATTAATTTTCTTTTAGATAGCAAGCTTGTTAATCAAATTATTGGGATACGACTGAATCCTATTACTAGTAAATTCATCTTTTTTCTAACTCATAGTGATACAACTTTTTTATGTCAAAAAACATTGTTTTTCTACTGAACAAATATTATCACTATTATTTTAATGCAATATTGTCCAAAAATTAACATTGTATTAAATATTTCATATAGAAACAAAAAACAATCAGTTTTGAAAAATTTATTATTTAATATTTGTTTGCATTAATTGTTTAATTACATTGTTTTCATAAGAATGAAAATTTAGATAAAATATTTTTTTATATATTATTGAATGGTTTTTATGTAAATTGTGTATGGTTTTCATGTTTTTTTACCCCAGGTCATTTTACATCGCTTTTAAATAATATAGTCATAAGAAAAAGACACGTTTCTTTCTCTTTACGTGCCTTTTCATTGTTCTTATTTATTTTTACATAAATTTGGTTCATGCGAATTATTCTAAGAAAGTATGAGCTTGAAATTCATCAACTAACATCGAATTTAATTTTTGACGGTCTTTAACTTGATGCAATATGGAAAATTAGTTATTTAAATAGTAATCAATCTTAAGATCTTAGCTTCTAAGAAAGCACCTTAAAATTCCAACAACATCTAGAGATGTACTTAGCAGGGCATTCAAAATTTTATAAAAAAAAGAACTTGCAAAGATAAAAAGGATCAAATTTTCAGTTAAGAATGTCAAAACTGAAAAGTAATTCGAAAAATAACTCATTTTCTGAAAACATCATATTACTGAGTGAAAATTTGTGTTTAATTCAAGCATAAAAGCTGTAAAAGATTTTTTTCAGAGAAAACAGATTTCAATTCATCAATCTGTAAACAATAATTGTCAGCATCTAGCAACCTTTTATTAATCCATATCATTTTGACATTTTTAACATAAAGTTTTTATATTTTCTTGATGTAATATGAAGGATTTATTTCATCTTTTCATTACATATTATTTCAAAATTGTTTTTTTTATTTCAGTTGTTTCTTAAAACATATGAATCTAATATCAAAGTTAAATGAGTAAATGTTAATTATATGAATGTAAATGCGCATATAAAAATAATGTTAATATACATAAGTAAAAAATTATACTTGAGGTAGTGAGGATCGCCAACACTTCTCAGTATAGAAATATTTTCTTTCTTTGTATAGTTTTTAGAAACTTGTAATAATCTCCCATTTTATTATACAAAATGTTTCTTTTTTATGCTATCTTTTGAGGAATGTACCTACAGTGTAAAAAAAAAAAGATTCAGATGTATTTGTTATTCAATAATTAAAACAATATTTTTTCCAGATTTACCATTAGTAATATTAATCGATTTATGATTAAATTGCTTCATATAGCTTTATTACAAAAATATTGTTCATAAATTTTACATAATACATAAATGATTACATTATAACTATGGATTCTCTTAGTTTACTTAGTATTATATAAGATTCATTTTCCTCAACGTGATATATATGTGTGTGTATTTTATTGTTATTACATTTAACTTAGGTACAACTGCATTATGTTTATTTAAATATTATATTACTCTGCAAATAAGAAATTTGCTTAGGGTGAATTTAATAGTAAGTAGACTTAAATTCATTTCAGGGAGGAAAAACAATTCTACTTAACAAAAATAGCTTAAATATGCTGAAGTACTACTGAATTAGGGATACCTGCCTAGTAACGAGTTGGGCTTCTTCTGGCCTTGATAACATCTACCACACTGCGAGGCATAGATTCAACAAGTTTCTGGAAACGGTCCACGGGAATGACTTGCCAAATATTGGCTAAAGCGGTTCATAATTCAGTAAGGTTCGTTGGTGCTGTGGGATGGCCTTTCACGTCTTGTTCCAAAATATCCTAAAGAGGCTCAATAAGATTTAAGTCCGGGCTTCTAGGTGGCCAATTTATGGCAGGATACTCAGAGGAATCCCTTCTTTCCCAAACCAGCCATTAAAAAACCCGGAATTTCTGAGTGGTCCCAGTTGTCTTGGGGAAAAACTATTCCCTTTGCGGGTAACAAAACAGTAAAAAATGGGATGGGGGGGTTTTACTAAACAACTCTATTCCCCAAATTGCATCAAATGGGTTGGGGAAAAAACCCAAACCACCAAAGATCCCAAACATGCAACAAAAAAACAGCCCAACCATGATTAGCCACCACCCCTTGTCCCCATTTCCCAACCTGGTTTCCGGGAAACAGGGTTTTCCCAGGCCGGATGCCATATTCTCAGCCTCCCGTCGGAGTTAAGTAATTGGAATCGAGACACATCACTCCATGCTACCATTTCCACCCTCTCACTCAAATTCTTTGTGCCTTTTTGCCCGGGAAAAAGGCGTGCGGCCCGATGGGGGATTGAGAAAGGTTAAAGGGGGATTTTTCCCTCATAGGTAAACCCCCGGGGTTTCCAAGGGGAAACCCAGGGGTTTAAACCCGAAAATTTGTTCCCCCGCCAGTTCCGTTTTAAATTTTGACTTTTTTAGGGGAATTTGGTTTTCGGCCTTCCAGCCTTGGGAATTATTTTAATTTGGAAGGAAATTTTGGCTTTCCGGTTTGGCTAAAACGAACAATTTAGGCTTTCCCCCCATCTCTTCCCCCCAAAAACGCCCCTTAAAACCCCTAATTATTCCCTTTTGTATTTTGCCCTTTTCCGTTTGGGGGTTTTGGGAACCTTTTTCCTTTTGTTTAAATTCTAGGAAATACTTTTGAGAATAAAAGAAAATCCCTGGGGCTTTCTTTTCGTTTCCCCAAAAAATTTTTTTGGAAACCAGTCCATCCGTTTCCTCCCCCTTTTGGGGTTTTTTCTGGGTCGAAGGCGTTTTTTAAATCGGGCCCGGATTTTTACCCAATGCAGCGGGGCCCTCAAAAAAACAAATTCCCCAGAAAAAAACCAAAATTTAGGGCCAAAAAAATAATCCCGGTTACCCCCCCCAGGACCCTAAAATTGCACATAAAGATTCCCCAATTGCCCCCAATAATTTCCAAGCCCCCTTCAAAATAGGTAGGAATTTTTTCCCGGCATGATTTAAAATTCTCCAATTATATAAAATATTTTGAAATTGAATTTTTTTTAAAAAAAGGGAAAAATTTTTTTCAAAATTTTTCTTTTTAAACCTCTGTAAACTTTGTTTTTGGTTTTTTTTTAATGCAAATTTTTTTGGAATTTTTTTGGCTCCGATTGGAAAAATTTTTCTTTAACCCAAAATTCCCCTTTTGGGTCCCAAGGGCCCAAAATTTGCTTTCTTTTTTATTTCAAGGGGCCTTTTGTTTTTTAAAGTTTTTGTTTTTTTAAAAACTTAATGTTTTTTTTATTTTTTAACGGTTTTTTTCGGAGTTCCAAATCAATTTCCCCTTTTGTAAAAAATCTCTTTATAATATATATAAAAATAATAATTAGTTCCCCTTAAGCAAAATGCAAACCGCGCATCCCTTTAATATTTAAACCCCTTACTTTTTCCCCCCCAGTGTACCGTTTCCCCTTTTTTTCAAATTTAGGGGAGTTATTTTGGGAAAACCCTTTTTGTAAAAAAAACCCCTAAGATTTTTTATAAATGGCATCCCTATCTTAGTTTTTATTAAATTTTCTGAAACTAAAAATTGTATACACAGTTTTCAATTACTTCAAGCTTCTTTTGTAATCAACTCGTTGACCCAAGACTGAAAATATGTGTTTCCTTTGTAGACGTTTTAGTTTTTTCCTATATGAAACCGATAATTCCTTTTTTTTTTTTGTTTCTATTATCGTGTTTTACCTTCTGCAATCTTAAAAACCTATTCAGTAGTTATTTGAAAAAAAATTTTTTTTGAATGGAAAATTTAACTCTTTCGTGACCCGCAGTATTTTTATTCGTCAATTTTCTAGAATGTTTCATGGTTCGATTTAAACGATGCACATCACGCTTCATCTTCAACTTTGTTAGATCCATTTTTCGTATCAAAATTTATTTTATACTTTGCTAAAAATGTTCATCTTTTTGCTGCAATTAAAAACGGTTTAACACGATTCTTTTTGAGCTAGTTTGCCATTTTCAGTTTCTTTGTCATCTATTAAAGTTTATTGTCTATCTATCCTGTTTTTCGTGTTCTGAACATTATTGTGCAGCCAGTGCAATCAACATGCTGCTTTATTTTTGTAGAACTTCATCTTATCTCTGTACTTCAGTGTTTCTCAAAGTTGCAATATTCGCGACCCAATATTCAATCATTATTTTCATCGCGCCTCCCTCATACAATAACATTAAGTTGAATTCAATAATGCCCACACTTTGACCTAAAGGTTTCAAAAGGGCTTTTTTAATTTTCAAAACGCCCGCGACCAAAATTAAAGTCTCGCTCAACAAAGCGTTTTTTTCCCCGGAAATTTTATATACGTCTGTCCCAAAATACGATCTTTTCTTGATGCTATCCATAAAATTATTCCGAAGGTTTTTTAAAAGCAGTAAAAGGACCTTGACAATGTTTTCAAAGGATTTTTCATTTTTAGATTATTTGATTTTTATTCCTTCTCCCCAGTACTTCACATACGAGGGCTACGTGGAAAAAAAGGGTTTTGGGATTGGGAAGCAAAACGAAAATTTTATTTAGCATTTAAGGGGTTAATTATAAACTGTACAAATAATCAACATAAGCGTTAACTTTTATTTTTAATTATATATATGACAAGCCCATAGGGTCACTGATAATTAATAAACATAGTATTGCACTGATATATTTATAAGTGTAATTTATCCGTGTAAATGTATTTTTTATTATGTCAGAATGTATTTTGTTTTTGTTTACTTTCAATAAATTAATGATTTTTTTATATAATATTTTTTTTGTTTTTGACCTTTCAATATGCTCCCCTCCCCTTTTGAGTTAGCCCCCGGCCGAAGGGAAAAACTCTGTACTAAATCAAACATATAATCCAAATCGGGAAATTGTTTCTGATTAGTCCATAGAAATAGCTTACTTGTTTCTAATTCTCAAAATTTGTTTTTCCTTTTTGGGGCTTTTTTTAGTTTTTGTAATATAAAAAAGATTCAAAAAATTTCAAGTTAGCCTTTAAAATTTTTTAATTTTTAATGGGGGATTTTTTTATAAATATTTTTTATTTTTTTTAATAGAATTTTGAAAAATTAATCCTTTTTTCTATATATTTTATAGAAATTACTTTTATTTAAAAAAAAATTAGGAGGAAAAAAATTTTAATTTAAATTTTTTTAATTTTTTAAAATTTCTTCAAATTTTTTTAAAAATTACTTAATTTTTAAAAATATTTTTTTAAAAACCAAAAGCTTTTTGGGTTTTTCTTTCCAGGGATTCAATGTTTTTTAAATTATGGTTTTAATTTTAAAAAGGTTTTTTTTCCTTCCCTTTTTTTTTATATATATATATATATATAATTATTTTTTTAAAAAAAAATTAAAAAATATATTTTTTTAGTTTTTAAAATTTTTAAAAAAAAGAAAAATTAATTTTTAAAATAATTTTAAAACCCCAAATTTTAAAATTTTTTTGGGGGAATTTTAAAAATTAATTTAAAATTTAAAAAACCCTTAAAAAATTTTATTATTTTTTCTTATATTTTATTAATAAATTTTTTTATTTGAAGAAAAAAAATTTTTTTTTTAAAAATAAAAAAACTTTTTTAAAAAAAATTAAATTCGGTTTTTCATTAATTTTGGGTTTTTAAATTTTTATTGGAAGTTTTCTAGAAAAAAAAAAACTTTCATTTAAAAAAATGGTTATTAATTTTGGGAAAAAATTTCCCATTTTATTTAGAAAAATACTAAATGGAATTTTGAAAAATTCCCCTTTTTTTAAATTCAAATTTAAAATTAAAAAAAAATTTTTAAATTTTTTTTTTTATTAAAAAAAAAAATTAAAGGGTTTTTAAATTTAAAAATAAATATTTGATTTATAAATAAACAAAGATATTTACAACTCTCTTATTTTTGTTTCATTCTAAAAAAATCCCCTCTCGAAAACTTTCGGAAATGCAGCAACTTAACGTTCTAAACTTCTTTGACGTTTTCTAAACATTTTTTTTCTTTCAAAACATCAAGCTTATCGCCTTTCTTTATGCAAATGGCGCCACGAGCTAAACTCTTACTTCTTTCTTATGGAGAGTTTTGTGTTCAATGTCAAACGAGAGCTTTTTTAGAACAGGGGGAAAAAAATTGTCTGAAAGTAATCGGCCCTCGACGGAGCAAGAAATCCGCCAAGATTTGAGTAAACATAAATATCTATGCATCGATTGATACCAAATGTAATACCAACGAATAAAAATAAAAATTTAGAAAAACTCGAATTCCCTTATTCCTGTGCTCTGGGAGTGTTTCTTGCTGACGCTAATCTCCTTACATCTAACATGGCATTTTTTCTCTGGACGGTTGGAAAAATACCAAGAGAGTTTTGATACGATAAAATTGCATTTCAAATTTCTTTCTATTTCGATTTTAAAATACTTGGAATTCGAAAGAATTAAAAGATATATTGAATGTGAGTAAATGTTATAAGGCTGTCTTCCTTATTAAATTTGTGTTTGTTGCTATAAAATATGAGAAACACACATTTTTTACCCTCAATGTTCGCCTAGTATATTAGGTTTTGCAGCAGAAATAGTAAGAGAATGTTTTTAAAAAGATCTACATAAGTTATAAATTTAAGATTTCTTTTACATTCATATAATAAATACAATGTGTATTTGAAAAATTTGCATTGATAAATACGTAGTTGTTTACAGAAAATATAAATGTTTATAAATAAAGAGATAAAATGGTGAAAAATGTGTTCAATGCATTTCAAAGGTTCTTTTTGGTAATTTTGTTCTCATTGAATTTAAAGGATCACTACTGAACTCAGATATTCTGAAAAATAATAAAGCATTTTTGATAATTCTAATTTTGAGGGGTTTTTTTTATTTTTTATTGAGAACATTTATAATTCCCCTTGAACCACAAAGTATCACACGGGGGCTTACAGAAGTAAGCATGAGGCTCATATTACAAAGGAAAGAAGAAATTTAAAGCCATGGAGGATTACAATACAAACATTCGAACTCACACACAAATCCTACGGCACCGCAGTCAGCGTCACCAACCACTATACCGGATAGGCGGCATTTTGAGTTATTTCTCTTTCAAAATGTAGCAATTTAAAAAATTCGGATTCTGCAAAGAAATAAAATTACTAAAAATAGATACCAAAACACATAATATGCCCTAAAAATTTGGAATTTTTTAAAAAAACTAAAAAATTTTTTTTTCCCAAAATAAAATTTTTTTACATAAAAAGAGAGTGTAAAAAATTATTTTTCATTTACCACCACTGTTCAGACGTTTGTCATCCCAAAGTTTTCCCTCTATCCCTTCTTCAAAAAAAAGATGCCACCAGTGTAGAAACCTTTCGCCTTTAAAAAACAAAAACTTAATTTTGGGAAAATTTTTTTTTTTTTCCCCATTCATTTTTTTTTAAACCCAAAACATCATTGACAACAGGAAGCCTCTCACTCCGAGCTTTGTCATGAACAGGGGCACTCATCATTGAACTGCCGAATCCATTTTCTCACCATTCCATAACACATCCCATTTTCAGCTTTAAAATTTTTGTTAAAGATGAATTTAACTGAACTTTCCCTTGCTTTAAAAAATGGTTACAAAATTCCCCCCTTCACGGTGGGTTGAAATTGGAAATCCTTAAGCATTTTGAACGTTCACTAACATGTTTAAAAACAACCCAATCCATCTGTAATAGCTTCACTGGGTTGGCAATCAACGAGAGACATGTGTGTGCAAGAGTTAAACTCCAATACTACCACTGCGATTGCGGTAGAACGAAACGGTACTGAGTTTCTGGGTAATCCTTAGTTTCTGGGAATATTTTCTTTCAATGCGTTAACGGTTTTCGGGTTTCCCCGGGAGGTATAAAAAGGGGGTTATATCAAAATCATAGAATTTTTTTTCCCTAAAATTAGGTCTTGGGATAAAAAAATTTTAAAAAATTTTTTTAAACAAATTTTCCCAACCGTTTTTAATTCCCCAGTTGTTTCCCCTTTTTCCTGTTTAATTTAATGAGATAAAATAATGATGTAAAACATACAATTATGTGTTTGCACTAAATTAATCACTTAAAGGTATTGTTTAAACACAGATGTTTCCACCTGTTAACTTTTTAAACTTTTAATAACTTGAATAAAAATTTAGAAAGGGGGGGGTAATTTTTATGACAACTAAATTTGATTCCCCTTCCTTTTTTTTTCCCTTTCATCAATAGTTTATATGGCATGAATTTACATAATTATTACCCTAAAAGTGAAGCATAGAAGTCATGATGTAAATTTTGTCGGTCGTTTTGTTGGTTTAACACCGGAAAAAGTTTAAATAATTATTTGCTATAATACAGATGAGGAAAATTTTAGATACCTTTTTTCCCATTGCCTTACAATTTTATTAAGTCGAAGCATTTGCATTGGTAGGGGTTTACTACAATTAATTATTGCTATGTAAAAAAAAAAATACTTGAATATTTTTTCGAAGCATTAAAGGTCTGAAAAGGGTTTTTACATATCTTGAAATAAAAAAAAAAGGAGTAGTGAAAAAAATTCAGTTAAACTTTATTAGTCTTATTAAGGATAATTTTAAAAAGGAAGGAAGAGAAATATTATTTTCTACTTTACCTATATATAAAATTTAATGGCTTTAGTTGTCAATTTCACATAAATGCTTACAATTTAATTACATTCACTCCCATACACTTTTTATCATATTAATCAAATTTGTTATTCAAATATTTTGTTTTTTATACAACTGTTTTGAAAGTCAAAGAAAACCACTACGTTTGAATAATGGGTTGATTGAAAAAAGGGCAGTTATTAAACAGAAACGTTAAATATTTTTTGCAAAACCTTTAAACTTATTTAAAAAGGAACAAAAATAATTAAAATTAAATTAAAAATGTGTTACTCACTTGAAAACTCCAGCAATACCCTTTGAAATTTTGGGGAGTTTATATTTTTTCTTTCAATTTATAATAAGCTTTTTTAGAAAAGGCAAATCAGTTCTGAATTTTCAACAAATTAAGTATCCTAAGTGAAGCGTAATATTTTTAGCTTCCAAGTCTCTCCTTTAATTTAGTATGGTTGAATAATTTCTCTTAAACGTGTACAAGAAATCTTTATTTTTTATTTTTCTCGGTTTTGGCATTTATTAAATTATTATAAAAAAAACACCCATCAGGGTTTGGCTGCATGAATTAATTAGTTCTTGTTTATAGTGAAAATCACAGAGTATAAAATTTCCCCATCCACTTATTTTTAATTACAAAATGTTTCTTAAGTTTTCTAATTAAGTTTTACTCATGTTGCTTTTTCACTGAATAAAATGGAAATAAATATTACTATCAAAAAATTAGAATAAAAGAGAGAGAGATGAGAAAGTATATACTGTGATTATGTTATAGCCAATTATATGGATTATGGATTTTATATAATTGTGGAATTTTAAGGGGAAAACACACACACACACACACATTTTACAAACTGACTTAAGTTGATGAATCATTTTATGCAATTTAGAGAGGATTATTATAAGGGACTAACTATCGTAGTTTTAATTATTAATAAATAATCTTCACTATAACTTTGGGAGAAATGTTTCAAAATATTATTATACACTTTTGAGTTCGGTTTCAATCTTATTGAAATTTAAGAAAATACTTTTTTAAAAGAAAGATGTTTTATATAAAAAATCGTCGATTGATTTTTTTTGTCTTTTCTATAAAGAGAATAGAGATGATACAATCTGACTTTTCCAATAACTATTATCAGCATTTTCCTTCATTATGCACATTGACATGAACAAGAATAAATAAAGAAAATCGGATAAAAATTGTAGGGTATTTTTAGATTATTCTCGAACGATGAAACATATGAAGCATAAGAACTGGAAAAATACAAATGAAAAGTTTATTAACCCACAAAAATAATTAACATTTCCAATAGGTTCCTTACTGACATCGATATTTTTTTAAAGGATAAACCAAACAAAAAAATAAAATTTTCTTAAAAATTTTAATTTCTTCCAATTTTTTTATTTAAGATGAGTGATTTTTAATTGCATTTTTTAAAACAGAATTTTACCTTAGACTTGAGATTAAAACTGTTTGGGACAACACGTGTATTTTAGTTATAACAATATAGTTTTCTTTTCTCTCAGTACTAGATACAAATATTTAAACTATGATAAGTAAGCATAAGTTATATGTTCTGATGGATTATCTATATAATGTATTACGTTGGAGTAACGTTTAGTTAATTATGCAGTAATAATGAATTACCTTTATGAATATTTACTAACCGTTCTGTGATGAACACAATAAAAAAAACTAATAAATGGAACAGCAAAAGTTTCTAGTATAAAAGATAAAGTAGAGGTGACCAGTGTAAAGGCTGATTATAATACCAGAGACCATTTACATTTAATAAAGAATAATCTACAATTCATCAGACAAATCTTTATTTTGATGACCGTACCCTGATTATAAAATAATGCTTCTGTCAAATATGGAAGGAGTTAGTATCGAAAACTGTATTTTGTAGTACATTTGACCATAAATGTTGCGCCCAACTTCGACACTAGCTCCTTTCTCCACTTAGGATAAAAAGATGGAAACCCAAAATATTATTGAAAATTCTGGTCACTCTGCTATCTAGCCAAATTGATGAGGGTGTTCGTAGTACATTCCTCCATTTCATCCACTTCTTTGAGTATGGAAAAGCAAACATCTTAAAATATTGGTCGAAAACATTGCTTAGAGTCAAAACAAAAATGTTGTTAAGGAATCTGCGAAACAATACAATGGACACTTGGTGTCTTTTTTACAAAATCTAGACGTCTGTTAAACTGTATTAGGTTGACAAAGTTTTCGAATGTAACAGTTACATTAGCTGTTATGTAGTGCAGTGCTTCTCAAACTTTTTATACTTGCGATCCAATTTTCAATCAGAATTTTAATCACGCCCCCTCCATACAATAACAATGTATTGAATTCAATAATAATATACGTTGACGTAAAGTTAAAATACGACTTTAATTATAAATCATACAAATTATCAAGATTAGTATTAAATTTTGCATATAATTTTATGACACACATTCCCATAGGGTCACTGGAAATTTTTAAACTTGTTCTTAAGGAATCCGAACACGTTCGGAACCGTGATTTTAAAAAAGCGCATAAATGGATAAATTTAGAGATATTTAATGTCACTTAGATTAGAATACATGCATAAAATTGTTTTAAGGACATTTTGACAAAAAAAATACAATACTTCGGTAAAAAATTAACTTAGAATAACCTTTTTTCAAAATGTTCTCCTTTTGAGAAAAATGCTTTTATTATAATAATATTTTGCCTGTATATAGCTTAGACATCTGTACAGAGACTCAACTATGATTTTTGAAAAATTCGCATTATGTTCAGAGTTACCACCCATTGAAATAATTATCGGCGTTTTTTTCTTAAAATTTTTCTCCTTTCTTTTCGTAAAACATGGATAAATCCACTTCTAAGTAATATATTTCAAAATTTCTAGTTGAACCTCTGTACAGAGGTCTGAGCTATATACAGGCAAAATATTATTATAATCGAAGCATTTTTCACAAAATTAGAATATTTTGAAAATGGGTCATTCTATATTAATTTTTTATCAAAATATTGTACTTGAATAATTTTTTTATTTTAATATTATTCTTAAAATAATTTTATGTACACTTTCTAATCTAAGTGACACTAAATATCATAAATATTATCCATTTATATGCTTTTCAAAATCATGGTTCCAAACGTAGTCGGATTCCTAAACTTATAGTACTGTTAAATTAATTATGAAACACATTGGGCAGTACTGATACATTTATAAGTTTATTATATGAGTGTAAATCTGTATCTTATGATGTCAGAATGTATTTGTTTTGCTTCCTTTCAGTAAATTATTATTTTTTTTTGTTTTCGACTTTTCTATATACTCCCGCCCCCCCCCCTTGCATAGTTATTACACCCCCTAGGGGGGCACGCCCCACAGTTTGAGAAACACTGATGTAGTGCATTCTGAACATAAAATATATTATACAAGAGGAAGAAAAATGTAAAATATCCAATACGATTATTTAAGAAACCTTAGCGATTGTTCTTAAGTATTGCCCGCTGAGAGCAAGCATTTTTTTTCAATGTCTCCATTGTATCAACGATCATATCGGATGGTTGTGAAAAATTTCATGCACAATGGAACGGAACACATAATATCTCCTCTTACTTAAAGCATAAAATTAGTGTATATGCATGGTTTTATAACGATAAAGTTTCTTCTTAACTTGGATGGATACTGCAGCTTTTGGAAACATTGGATCCTTTGAAATGGACTTAGGAGGTTGTTTTCTGCAGATGATAAAACAGGTGGAGAGTAAAACGTATTCTATAATGTACAATCTAAAATTATGGTAAGATAAAAATGACCCCAGATATTCCGTCCCATTACCTATAATATTTATTTTATACTAACGAAACATTTTTTTATAAAACGTATTCATTGAATAAAATATTTTGAAGGTTATTTCCTATGGACAGGAGACTTGTTTAATATTTGAAAATGTATTTTACAAAGAAAAAGACATATTTTGCACAAAAATTATCATTTGATTGTTTACGCAGAAACATAAATAGCCCTCTGTTGGAAAAAAATTCAAAGTTCGAATTACTTCAAGCGTTTCTCTAAAATTATAACATTATACTTAAATACGTCTGGATTATTTTAAAGTTATATGGAGAAATTATTTTAAAATCCCTCCTTTTACGAATAGTACATATGCTTTATCATAGATTTTCTGCCGTTTTATATAATAATATTTATATGTTCCCTTTAATATTTGTTTATCATTTTCTCTTTTGGAATCCACATCAAACAAGGTGCAACTATCATTTATCAGGCAATGCTTTTCATGACGATGTTGTGACCGATATAACCTTTCACTCTTGACATGCATCTAACATCATCTTTCATCCAATCATACCTCAACTACGATCAATAGATGCATGTCTAAAGCAGAACTACATGCTGAGATTGGAAGCAATTCCTTATTTCTATCGAAGATGTCTTTATTAGTTTTTTATTATTATTTTATAACAGAGCATATATTGCATACGAAAAAAAAATACCAGTAATATATTATTGTTCTTAACTAATATTTTCAATATAATAATAATCCTTTTTTTAAGTAAATAGACAACTGACTTTTTGTTCATTAAAGTATATACTGTTTCCTTTTTTCTGGTTAAAACAATGCAAAACATTAATCAACAACTTTTGTAATTAAAATGCTTTTTTCGAACCTTTTTTTTAAAAAAAAAATACTGCTTCATAATATTAACTATTTAGTTTCTCACTATTTGAAATTAAGAATTTTTACATGGAGACTATAAAAGCAAACTTCTAAACGCTAGTATTGTTACGTCACATTTGTGCCAAAATAATGTCTATGATCGCTCACAAGTTACTGCAGCTTGTATTAATTATACAATGAGAACTTTAAATTGACAATACACGCACGCTTTCAAGGAACCGGCACAGGTTCTGCATCCTGAAAGTAATCTATTTTGGAATCCTGAAAAGGGAGAACTGTAACTATTTGTATGAGCTCCAAATTGTTTTACGTAGCATTTTCTCAACTATGCCTAATCCCTTAGTTTAATAACTAGGTTTCAACTTCGGATACAGAAAATTATAACTATTTTAATTAAATTTTATAATATTTACAGCTAATTTGAGTCATCAAAGGAAATCTATTTCCTGCATGGTCACTTTACGATCGGTTAATATGCTCCGAGATATCTAAATACTTATCGAGCACTTAGTAGGAATATTAAACACTAAAATTAGCTTTAAAACAAAACAAAAAATGTTTAAATAATACATCAAAAGGTAAGGTAATTTTGGGAAGATGCCAGCTTGTTAATAATACTTTAATGATTCAATAGATTGCAATACTGGGCAACTTGTGTGAAGAGTCTGGTCCGACATTAAGTGTGGCTTATGAATTTATCTGAATTAACCTTCTTTAATTCGCAATATTTTTAGATCTCGTTAACATTTAAAGAGGTGAGTACAACTTTTACAATATTCCGTTCCTCATATTTACATTTCATAAACGTACTTGTTATTTTAAATAAGATATTAACAATATAAGTGAGTAGCGCATAATGTTACACATACAATATATGTATAAATGTCCATAACACTGTAGCAATCAGGAAATAAGCGTGTGGGGCGTTTTCCCCTATACTTGGGGGAAAAAGCTGCATGATTCAGAAGTAAATAATTTGAACTTAAAATTATTTTCTTTTTAATTTTGTAACTCTGTATACTATCATATAAAATATAAATGCAATTAATAATTATTATTATAATTAATAATACTTAAATGCAATTAATGATAAGTGGTCTATCACCATCGGTTGCCTCCACCAGCACAAAACACGGGAGCACAGCCCTGTTCCTCTAGTCAGAAAACGCAAACCAACCGGGTGTAAAGAAACTAAAATCAGAAGTATTAAATAAATCAGAGAGGAGAGCAGCTATGCGGGAAAAGGCATGGAGTAAGTTAGAAAATGCACGGGCAAGGTCAAAACAAATATCAAGAAACCTTCGAAAAAACAGAAGAAAAAGAGGCATGTCAGTTTGTCATCCTCAAGCGAAGAAATTCCTCTAGGTACTAGTGACAGTTTTGATGAGGATAATAATGGGGATTTTTGTGCTGTGTATAAAGGGTACTTTTATGCTAAAAAAAGGTCTCAAGTGTGACTGGATTCACACGAACAAAACAAACGGTTGCATGAAGATTGCAATGATAATCATTTGCATAGAGTGAAATGTTGTGAAGGCTATCATTTGAACCTGTACTATTATTACACGGGAATTATGAAGAAACTTATTATTTTTTGGTTTGTCTGTAGTTATAGCTACTTTATATTCAATTTTGTAATGTTTGCCTTAGTTTTTTATTTACTATGGTGTTGTTTCATCTTACTACATGATTGGCGGCATCTTCCTCCATATATGGGGGAATATGCCACAATTAAATGAAATTCTTTAACATTGAATTTCTTATTTATTTTCATATAAGAAGAGAATTAACTTATACACGTAACCAATTAAATATTGAAAAATAAGGTGTACTCTTTTTCATGGTTTTGTCATATCAATTTTCAATGTACTAATCGAAAAATCCTTAAATGTGGCTACTTCTTCTGATTTACCTTACACAAAAAGGAGTACATTTTGGATATATTATTTTTGAAGTCTTAGTGGTAATTCGTGAATTAATTTGGTAAATTGTACATCTGACACCGTTTTCTATGAAATTAATTTTGTAAAACTGTAGTGTAAGTGCAAATGCGAACATCCACAGGAATGGAATCATTCCTTGAATAATGTTTTTATGTTCAAAATTATTTTAAAAAAGCTGAAAAAAAATTGAAATATTAATTTAGTGCTACTGTTTATCCCCATTCGAATTTTATTTGCTTAAATTATGCTAAAATAATTTGTATACATAAGCAATAGCGTGAATATTAATTTATTTTTTATATGTATATAGAGAGGACATAAAGATCGATATTTGTAATGCAGTTAATGATAATGTATTAAATTCAAAAATCTTCGTTATACTATCACCAAAGCAGTTTGTACTATCTTTAATTTAATCTCATGTTATCAAAGGGTTAATCATCACTATAAATACTTATAATTTTTAGAATAAACTATTCGAAAAAAACTTTGTGTCTTTAAAAATGATTAACAAAAATAATTTTTTCTACTTATCTCATTGTACCCAGAAGAAGAGTGCTCTATCAAATATTCATTTCATGAGAAAAATGAGATTGTTTTTGTTTATGGTGCATGAATAGTGTTTAGCTTGATAAAAAAGGACTTACAGTATCCGTTTTTTTGAAATAATTTAGTTTACTCTTTTAAAAGCATGAAGTCATGATTTTTCTTTATTTTACTTTCCGTCGATCATTGTTCTCACTTTTTGAAAAGTATTTAGCAAAAGATCCATTAAAATTGACTACAGTTGTAATTGTAAACTGTTATTTGTAAAAAAATGGATCACCATGAAGGAATCATCAGAATTAAATAAACCCCAAGGGACAAAAAACCCTTTGTATTAGTACAAAAAAGGACAAAATTTTTTAAATCAAAAAAATAATATTAAGTGTCAGAAATCAGTACTTGATGTAGCCACCATGCTATGCAATATGTGTTGCTATACCACGTGGCATGGAGTCAAAAAAGGTTTTTAAAAGTTGGGCTTGTGGGAAAAAAATTCCCCATACCGCTTTTCATTTTGCAGTTTTAAAATTCGCCTTTTGGGTGCAGGACGGGGGATCCCAAATGAGACGCCAACCAACCGAATCCCACAACCCGCTCAATACGAATAGGTAGCAGATAGATAAGCAGACCAAGGGAAAAAGTTAGGTTGGGATGAACAAAAAAACGCGCCGCCCCCAGAATATGTGGGCGTGCATTATCCTTTTTGAAAGATAGCCCCGGGATGCCTTGAAGGAAAAAGAACGACTTCGGGGTTTTGCCCTTCACGGACAAACCCCAAAATTGAAATTACCCCCAACCGAAAAAATTGAATCGTCCAGGGTACCGAAATCGCACTCCAAACCATAACTCTGGGTGTTAGGGTACTTTTCGTTCGATAACGCACTCTGAAAAAACAGGGTTTACTGGCACCGCGTCTCACGAATCGGCCATCATGATCCCCACAAACAAAACGTATTCACCCCCGGACAACTTTCGCCAATCAGCTTTCCAGGCTCTGGGGTCTAAAAACCCCTTGGGGCAGGGTCGAAATTTCCTGCCTGATTCCCCTTTCGGTCCCCCCCACCGCCAAAAGGGAAAACAGGTGCGAATTGCAACCGACTTAACCTTTCCGTCATCCCAAAGGGCCGTTTCGGAAGGGGTTGGTTTCCCCCCTTTGGGCCGGGGCGGTTCACCCCCCTTTTCCCAAAACCGCCCTTTTTACTTGTGGAAATGTTAAACTGCACACCCTTAATTTTGCCGGGTTTTTTCAAAAGGAAAACCTGCTTCTCGAAGGCCTGATAATCCCCCCCCCCATTCACAATTCCGGGAAGTTGAGGAATTTTTCCCCTTTTTTCGTTGAGGTTTCTTGTCTCACTAAACGTTTGCCCACTAACAAATAATCATTAACTATTTTTAACGTCCCGCCATCCCCCATAATACGCTTTTAGATCATTCAGGTTGGATTTTTATATATATATAATATTTATAAATACCCTTTTATAAGAAGGTTTTTATATATATATATATATATATATATATATATATATATATATGAGTGTGTATTTTTATGTTACGGCCAAAAACCTGATGTTATGAAATTTTTTCAAAAATTCTGGCCAGTTCACGTTTGGGTCAAGCCCGAAGTCTTTCAATTATTGTATATTTTTACTTTGGCTTATCATTTCGTTAAGTAGCTGGAAATCCTGGGCCCAAAAACCCGATGTGATAAATGGAAAAATAAAGGGGGAAATTTATTTAAAAGGCCCCCGAAAAAAATTTTATTCACGCTGTCGGGTTTTTTACAGCAATTTACTTTCCCCGAAAATTTTTTTATGGTTTTTAAAGGATGAAAAAGAATTAAAACCCCAATATCATTTTTTTTACATATTATAAGCTCATTTTCCACTCAGAGCTGTCATTTATATTCGAACCCGTTTCTGAAACACTTGTACTTAAAAAAGAACTATACACAGTACTCATTTTTAAATATTTCATTTTAACAGTGTGTCTCATCTGTTGTAAAATTTTTTTCCTGCCGGCCCCATCGTCCCAAAAAAAATTTTGGAAACCAGCCCCGGGCCAAAAACCCCCAAATGAAGAAAAGATTGGACAGTAGTAGGTAAGTTTACAAAAAACGTTAGCCCGTGAATTCAAACCAATTCGACAATTCCATTCCTTTGGGGTAACCGAAAATATAAGAAATTTCAGCTGAAGTAATCCTTGGGGAAAATTTCAGGGGAAGTCAGCTGGCCAAAAAACATGTTTAAACCTGGGATTCCTGGGCTTCCCCAAGTCCAAAAAATTTTTCAAATTTTTTTGCTATGGCTAATTTTTACTGTTTAAGACTTGTTAAAACTTGGGCCCTAACTTTTATATATTTTATATATATATGTCCCGGGAAGACTTTTGCTATCTCTTTTTCATTTTTAAGAACATCTTGAGTGAATTTTAAAACCTTTGGGCGGTTTTAAGTCCTCGTTTAAATTTTGCCCATGTTCTTCTTCATCTGTCTTTAATTGAAAACAGTTTTGCCAACGCACGAACTTCAGCAATATGACGACAATTGGGGATACATGTTGAGATTAATTTTTTTAAGGGTTTGGCAAATCTTTCTACAAAATGGTTGGGGGATGTTCAAAAACTATTATCCACTATTATTGATCCCCCTTTAGCCTTTTTTTTACATTTACCCCTTTTAGGTTCTGCTGCACTCGAAACTTATTTTACTTTTTACCAACTGAAATCGTGACACATCTGATCAAACAACGTGTTGCCTGGGGCACTGGATAAAAACCATTTTCTTTTTTAAAAGGGCAACCCGAACCATTGCAGACATTTTTCGCCAGTGTTTTATCGGGGAACTTCAGTCGGGCTTGTGTTGTCAAATTCCTCAAATCAATTTGGAAAAAAAATTATGTTTAAAATAATAAATTTAAAAGTTAGGTTTACTCTACAAATTTTTTATTTATTGCTTTATATTTCTTTTAATATACTTGCTTTTTCATTTTTTTTCGTAAAAGAACTTTTTTATATAACGTCTTATTTCAAACCCCTTTGGCTTTGCTGTTATTTTTAATATAGTTGTTTTTTCTTTATAACACATTGGCTGCTCTATGCAGACGTCACTGGTTTCAGTCATTAAATAGACCTGGTCAACTATTGCATTGTCGCTGAGGATGGGTAATGCCTAAAGTTATACATTCTCAGCACAATTTTGACACTGTAGAATGGTGTTGTCGTACCAAAACCAATTTCCGGAAGTGTCTAGCTTTAACTAATATTTCGCGTTCTAAGTCTGTTAATTCCGGTTGTATGTCCATAATCATATAACATTTACATGAATAATTGATAACAAATGAAAGTTCTTAACATACGCCATCATGTATAATTTTTATTTCCTCTTTTTGATTTACATCTTAGCAAAAATGGAGTTTTTTAAACTTATTGAATTGTCTTTTCTTTTTCTTCTTTAAAACTGATTAAAAACTTTTATTTATATAGGAAGGTTTATATGTAAACATTACCCTGAAAATTATGTATGTTCATATAAATTTGCATCAAAATGTATCATATGTTTTGTATCATCACTATGTTAAGAAACATTTTCATCAAGTGTTATATCCAATATTACTTAACGCTTCGTTTTATTTGCATATAATGTACTATATGTAATTTTCTTAGCTCTACGTGAATTTAATTTTTTATATTTTAGTTTTCTTAAAATACAACTTTAATGTCTTCTTTTACAAGGAATTTACATTATGAAAAGATACTTTTCGTGATGCAAAAAGAGAAAAAATAAGTAAGCAATTGTAGTTTATATTTTGAATTGTTTTAAACATTTTTTGCTTTGAGAAGATTTGAAGCAGCATTTCCATCCGTAATAGAACTTTATTATTAAAAACCTCAAGGCACACTTAGTAACTTTTTTAAAGTTCTATGTATTGTATTCTTAGCAAGAATTTTTCCCTCTAAGCATTCTGTTGTGTGTATTAAACGATTTTTTTTTTACTTTTTGACCTCTAAGGAGTGATTTGATAGCTGACATTTAATGATCTTCTAAAATACAAAGAAAGTGTGAAAGTCCCGGAAAGAAGAGGATAAGCATTGACAGTAAAGAGGATCGTTTTTGGTTTAAATGGCAAAGTCACCTTCAAAGGAAGTACCGACGGAAGTGCTTGAACAAGATCGACGAGGAACGGATGCTATCACTTTGACAACATTTTTTTAGGATAGAAAAAAATGACGAGTTATCTTAGAAGGATTCACGTTAAATTGGTGAAACTTTTTTAGGCAAAACTTGCATTACTCTTCTACAATTCTTTTGTTCCATATAGTGATGTTTCAATCATCATTGATTTGCTGTGAAATATATAAAAATAGTTTTAAATCAACATTATTCGGTATACATTTATATGGATTAACTTAAACAAACATGTAACTACAAGTTGGATATTACTTTATATAAAATAGTGGACAATTTTAAATTATCCGTTTTCTTATAAAAAAAATTACATTGAAAACAATAATGTTATTGAATATATATAGGCTAAAATGTGTGTGTGTGTTACGTTTCTAAGCAAAAAAAATTACCATTGAAGCCCATGCTACCTAAGTTATAACTGTAGATATAATAGTTTAGTTATACGTCTAGATATTTGTTTCTTAAGTCTATTAATCATCAACATAATAATGAAACTTTAAACTAACAATATTGATAAAAACCAAGTTTAGTGATAACTTTTACAGCTACATATGGGAAAAATTAAAG
>BMAV01014391.1:0-41185 GCA_019973955.1 Trichonephila inaurata madagascariensis | reverse complement strand
CAAAAGGAAAAAAAATTCAAAAACAAAATAAATTTTTTAAACAAAAAAAAAAAATTCATAATTATTGTTCCATTTAAATTATTCTATTAAACTTATAATTAATAATAAATTCATAATTCATTGTTAGCTCATAGTTAATTCATAATTCATACTTGATTGATAAACAAAATAAATTCATAATTCATTGTTAGCTCATAGTTAATTCATAATTCATACTGATTGATAAACAAAATAAATTCCTAATTCATAGTTATGTCGTAAGAGAAATAACTTCATAATTCATAATCAATTCGTATGTCATAATAAATTCATAGTTAATTCATAAGCAAAGAGTAAATTCATAAAAAAAGGGAATTCATAAATCCGAATAAATTTAAAATTAATAATAAATTCATAATTCACTGACATGTACAAACACAAGCGAAGTAGCTTCATAATTCATAATAAATTCATAATTCATTGTTTATTAATTATTCCTCGTTAATTCATAAGCAAAATAATATCTTAATTCATGGTTAATTCATAAGCAAAATAAATTTGTAGTTCAAAATAAATTCATAAAACATAATATATGAGTATTTCAATGTTATTATACAGATGATATTATTTACACATGCAACGATATTTTGAAATTTACTTTTTAAAAAAAGTATATTTATTTTTAACTTTAAATCTATTTTTTGTGCATTGAATAGGGGAAAAAAACTTTGCTGAATTGTTGAATTTCAGAGTATTTTTTAAAATTGTGCAAGATCAGTGTTGTAAGGAATTACTTTCTATTTTTGTAACCTATTTAAAAACTGAAATACTACTGAAAAATTAACTAAACTTTGGATGCATGGAACCTCATACATATTCTTTGGAAGTATTCAAATGTTTTAAGAACCTAAACGTTTCTTGAGTCTGAATTGATTTTAATTTCGCATGTGCAGCCTAAAACAGAAACAAAACCAGTACATAAATCAAGTCAATCCATTTTATTATTTATATAAATTCAAAAAGAATAAGAACAACAAATGATACTACTTACGGACAAATACATAATCTAGATTACAAAGGAAATATAATGCAGGGAAAATTTGGGAATAGCATTTAAAAATACTTTACAAACCAGAAAAAATAAGAGAACAAAAACAAAATAGTCATCTGTTAAAGTAATTTTACAAAATTAATATACCTGTTCTTTGTTTGCAAATTTTTCCAAAGGCTATTTTGGAAAATACTTGTGGATTTCTAGTATCTTAAAGGTATTTCATGTTAGTAATTACGCTCACACAAATTTAGGTAAAAATAACTTTTTTAATTTCCCAGGACTTCGACACAAATAACTTCTCGGTATATTTCTCTTATTCTTATCAAACACTCTTATCTTTGTTAAGATACGTGATTCATCCAATCATTGTGCTCTAGTTCCGATAACATTTTAGTTTAAAAAGGAGCTTGGTTGTCTGAAATGTTATGGGAATTTTCTATTCAACTTTTATTGTAATTCATAATGCGTTGAAAAAAATTAGTAAACTTTTGATTGACACTTAAAAAGTAAATGCAATGGAAAGTAATATAACTACTAACTAAAATTCAATTTTGAATAACGCATAATTATCAGTATATTTTGCTACTCTATGTTTATAAATACAGTAGAACATCGTTTATCCGAACGTTTATTAGCCGGAGCGTCAAATGTCCGGACCAGTTTTTTTTGTCAACTACATATGCTGTATATGAATACGTTTTGGAACAGTGCAATGCTCAACAGTTGTTAGCGTGAGACCAAAAGTGACGGGAAAACCCAGGGTCAGGGATACTTGGGGAATTTCCGTTGTGTGATTTGGTAAACCTCTGCGTCGAATATTAAGTCAGTTTGTTTCCAAGTGAGGAGGTGTATACGTGCTCTTTTGTTGAGTTGTGAACTGCTATGGCTTCGAATTCAAAACGAAAGTGCAACGTCTTGAACATAGAAAAAACTTAAAATGCGGTAAAGAAGGCGTAGAAACCTGGATGGCACGGCGATGTAGAAGAATGTGGATTTCAAATGCTAAATTATGATGAGATTGTGACTTCAGTGCGAAAAGAATCCTACCCTGTCCATGATTAAATGGATGAAGACGAGAACAACAACAACAACGAAAGTAGCAAGGATCCATCAAATGCTGACGCGTTTTCCGCGTTAGAAGCAGCTATGGAGTGGTACGAACAACAATCAGAGTGATGTCCTACTCAACTACTGCTGCTCAAGAGAACCAGAGACCTATCAGCTAAAAAACGAAAGTGTACAATGGTACAGCGAAAATTAAGTGATTATTTTACACAATAAAGGTAAAATAGCGACATTTTGCACCTATTTTGCCCTTTCCATCAAGCACGTTTCCGCATGTGATGATTTTCAATATTCGTATAGTGTCGGTTCCATATACTGCATGAATGGCATTTTGGTTTTTCCCTTATCCCAACAATCGGGGTATCCGAATGGTGTCGGTCAATTGATTCGGATAAACGACGTTCTACTGTATATATATATAAATACATATATACTAAAGAGGTAAAAAAAAACTGGTACACCTGCCGATATCGTGGGGCCCCGCACCCGCGGGTGCGCAGCGACGTGGCTGGTTGTTTGTCAAAAATAATCGGGGAAATGGACACCGAATCCGGCAGGGCTTTCATAAATCATGGGGGGATGGTGATCTCTTCTGAACAGCACCGTTGCAAGGTATCCCAGATATTTCAATAATTTCATTTCTGGAATTTTGGTGACTTGCGGAAATCTAAATTCAAAAAAGGTGCTTCTGGACCCCTCTAAAAAATTCTAGACGTTTTGGGGGTGTCGCATTTTCTACTGAAATTTCCCCCAAGTCCGTCGGAAATCCAATGGACAGGGTGGTGGGTGATCAGAAAGAATGCTTATCCTGTCCCCTTCAAGTCGTATCTAGACGTATCAGGGGGTCCCTTTCCGCCAACTGTCCCGCCTATATATCACCCCAGCAGACAGCCCCCTTTGACATGTAGGATCCATGGATTCTGAGCTTATCCCCCTACCCTCCATTCCTAGCTCGATTCAATTAGAAACGAGACTCGTCAGACCAGGCAATGTTTTCCCGTTATCAACACTCCCAAAGTCGGGGGCGGGGGCCTAGGCGAAACGTAAAGCTTTTTGTTTTCTTCCAAGGTTACGCGGTGGGCCTTCGGGTCCAAAACCCATTTGATATTTTGTTAAGGTTCACGGGGCGCTGTTGATGGGAACATTAAAAACTGCTGCAATTCGCGGAAGGGGTTTCACGTCTGCCCGCTTAAGTTCTCGTCGTCATCTTGATCCCCTTTTGCATGATATTTCTCCTCAGCAGCGATGTAGATTTTATTTTTACCGTTCCCGATATTCGCGGTAAACTCGTGAAATGATCATATATGAAAATCAAATTTCATCGCTACCTCGTAGATGCTATATCCCATCTCTTGTGCACCGACTATAACACTACGTTCAAATTCACTTAAATCTTGATAACCTGTCATTGTAGCAGCAGTAACCTATCTAAACACTGTGCCAGTCACTCGTTGTCTTACATAGGCTTGCCGACCACAGAACCTCCCTGATGGTTCCATATTTTTTATTTGCACCCATGTTAAAATTTTTTTGGCTATTCAGTGTATATATATGTATATAATTCACATATAAATTGTGTATATCCATTCAAAATTATTTTAAAAGCATTCTAAAGAAATTTATTGATATACAGAGTCCCTTAAAAGTAGCTCCCAAATTGCTCAGCTAGATTCTTCGTTGGAAGTACATAAAAAGCGACAAAAGAGCTGTACCTGTTCAATCCATAGTTTACGAGAAAAATGCGAAAAACAAAGTACGACATCATAGCCATTGCAAGGAAAAAAACACCGTACTGGACAACATCAGCATTTCCAAATATTTATAAGAGCAGATGTTCAAAGTGTCCTCCGTGCATAACAAGGCTGGCTTGAGCACGCCGTGGAATGGTTGAGTGTGCACGTCACAGCAAGGCAGTGTCCACCGGTACAAGCAGCATGCTGATGAGTAACTAAATCAGTTTGTTTAGGTCACTATGTCTTGATACACCAATTCTTTGTGGTTGGCATATAAGGGAAAAAATCCAACTGTATGAAATCTGGTGATCGTGGAAGCCATAGATAGAACCCAACTCTCATGTATGATTCAGCGGTCGGAGTATACATGGGCACAGAAATGCGCTGTAACATCATTACAGAAGTAAACTACGGATCGTACAGGTACAATTCTTTGGGTGTTTTTTATGTACGTCCAACGAGGAGAAATATAAATGTGCAGAGTTTGAGTGCTATTTCTAGGACCCTCCGTATATACGTATGTGCATTATTTTGACACTAGTGCCATATTTAAGGGGATTTTTTTTAAAGTTTTATGATTTTATTCTGTGCTTAAAGAAACTAATGCCATTTTTCATAATTCATGAGATAATTCATTGCCATAATTCATGAGATACTTTCTTTCAAATAAATATCAGTATAATGAGTTTACACATTTAAAAACATTAAATATCACGAATAATACTCCTCATAATGCAGGAATAAGACAATTCCTTTCAGTAATAAATAATTAATAGTCAGTAGTTTTGAAGCAGAAATGTTCACTTGCTCTTCTTTTATCATTTCAGTTTTCTACCTTTGATCGGTGGATTTAATCTTTTCATTTCCTCGCTGTTGTTTTGTTTTGTAGAAACCAAAATTCAAATGTTGCAGGAATTCTTCCTCCATATCTTCCACATTTAGAGAGGAATATTCAGCTATCGTTAAGCCGCAACTCCAAGAACTTTATTTCAGGAAAGAATATCAAGGCTGAATGACTCGTGTAAACTCTTCCATTTATCATTTGAAGGATGTATGAACACCTGATAAGAGAAAAAAAAGTTCATAGAAAACAATATTATTTTTCAAGAACACAACTATCCTTTAAAATCTGCATACAAAATTTAATTAATAGATTTTTAGATAAAGGATATCTCAGGAAAGTTTCGAAAAGGGTTATAAAAATACAAGACTATTATACAAATACATCCATCTCTTTTTTTTTACACGGTAAATACGTTCCTTAAAATAACGTGCGAAAATAAAACTTGTAAAAAAATACACGCGACATTTGGTAAATTTGGGGATATGTTCCACAATTTTAAAAATTAATGTAAGTTTGAAAATATCTAAAAGATTCCAAAAAATGCAAAAGAACGGAACGAAAATTCGCGTTGGTATTTATAGAAACCGGAAACCGTTCATTTTATTGCAAGTTTGAGCTTCTCTTTTAACGGTAATAATTTGAGTCTATAGAGTATGTATATATATAATACAACATATAAAAATTCAGATTCAAAGTACAGATTAGGAATAAAACTATTAAATAACAACGATCCATGGATATCTGACAACAAGCGTGCATCCTTATTACGAACTGAGGGATGAAAGATGCTGTCATTGGTAGATGTGCCAGATAGTCTACTTTATAACTATCAGTTTTGATTAAAGGTATCCGACCACATTTGGAACCAATGATTTTTAAAAAGCACATAAATGGATAATTTTCATGATATTTGAAATTAGTAGATTAGAATACGTATATAAAAAGGTATTTTGAGACATTTGACGAAAATAGAGTATTTAAATGCAATATTTTGTAAAAATTAACTTCGAATAATCTTTTCCAGGAATATTTCTCCTTGCGAAAACTATTATAATAATATTTTCCTGGAATATAGCTCGGGCCTCTGTACAGAGGCTCAAAAGTAATTTTCAGAAAAAATTCACATTGTACCGAAATTTAGCCATTGAAATAATTATTAGCGTTTTTTCTTAAAATTGCTTTCTCCTCTATTAATAATAAAATATAGAATGAAGCCCTACTTTAAGTTATATATTTCAAAATTCTAGCGTTGAGCCTCTCTGTACAGGAGTCAGGCTACATACAGGCAAAATATTGTATAACGAGCATTTTTTTGCAAAAGCTGACCCAAAATATTCAGTGAAAATTTTTATAAAACTGTGTATTTAAAATAATTTTATCAGGAAATATCGCAAAACATGATGCCTATACATGCATTATAATCTAAGTGATACTAAATACCATGAAATTATCTATTGCTCTTTTCACACAAAATCACGTCTCCGAAGTGAGATAACAAAATAAAAATTTCAAATTTCGTTATGAATGGCCTCACGTATTTTTTATGCAAAGTTTGTTATTTGTGGCTGATATTTGGTTTCTCAAGTTGCTTGTATAATACTTGATGTCCTTCTCCAAAAAACTTATGATTACATATAAATTTTTAATTTTAAGCATATAGAATCGCAGAGCGAGAATATATTTATTTCCACATACTTGCCATAAATTTCAATTCCTCAAGAATTCAACCAGCTGTTAATAACTGAACTTCACCATCGGCTTTGTCATTATCGACTTCTTTATTTAATTTCTACTATTAGTACACACTCTCCCTAAAAATATTTATTTATATGTATACTTTGTTCAAATTTTCAATCGTTAATAAAATACTTCCTATTCATCCTCCCAGGATTTCAAATACATTTTTTTAAACATGTAGTAAGATGACATATTATTAATACAGTTTTCTCAAATATTAATTCACTAATCAAATTTAATTAATGAATAAATAATAACACACACAAACAAGAATAATAGTCCAGTACTATATAAAAAAGGAAAAATCAGCTCATTGCTTGATCCTCTATGGCTATAAATTGGAAGCGTTGGGACTTCTAATCCGATAGTCGTGGTTATTTTATTTTCACCATGTTTATTTCAAGGTAAATGTAAAAGAGTTGGGTATGCCCACAAAGAGAGTAGATTTTCAAGCTAAGCTAGTAGCTAAGCTAAAAATATTAAACGCAAATTTTAAACCATATACCTTAAAAAGACACTGCAAAATTCCTCGAGTGAGTGAATGTTTATTTACGTCACACTGTAAAGCAACACTAGTGCCATTGTTCGTAATTTTGAACCTCGGTCAAGAAACGAGGACGACACCTGAGCTGGCAGAGCTGGCCACGAGCTCATGACTATGACTTCTAGGCCACTGCGGCCACGTAATATTCCTCGAGTATACAAAGATAAATTAAAAGTTTAATATTGTGACTTTTATTTTCAGGGATTGGGCTAGTTAAATAATTTTTTAATAAAAAGTGACAGTATAATTTTAATTTATAAAAATACAATTATTGATGTTTTTGGTATGAATACAATGTATTTTCTTTTTTTAAAATTTTTTTTGACAGAAAAATCTTAAATAGGAATTTTAGCAACATGAAAAGAGCAACAAAAATGCCAGTAGAAAAGCTTACAATGTGAAAATGAAAATTATTAAAATTATTATAAGTGATACCTATATTATACTTCACTTTTATTTTGTTAAAATATGATACTTATTTTAATTTGTATTTATAAATTATAATTAAATAATTTGTAACATTCTAAGATAAAATTAAATTGTGAAGAAATCTGCTTTTATCTGCGATTCTCAGAAAAATTTGAACTCAGGGTAAGAAGAAACTTTAATCTTTGTAGAGCTTGTATCAATGATCATATCCTCTTATTTGTAGATTTCATTGTATTAGACTAAGTGTTATAATTTCCAGTTAAAAAATTAATCTTATCCTTAGGATTCGAGGTGTATTACTTGTTGTTTTCTCTTTTTATATTTCTATGAGGTGAATTCTTTCTTCATGATGCTCCATTTGTACTTACTTAACTAAGTTACTTTAAAGAAAATACATATACAAAAACTACTACATAGCAATAAACTAACAAATATAATTTTGTTGAATTCCGTTACAAAATATATTAGCATTTCATTAAATGGAATGAATTAAATTTTATTGTACTTACCCGACTCTTCAGTTTCTTTGAGATTAAGGAATAAACAATGTTAACCACAGACGAAAGAACAAAGGGTAAATTTATCACGTGGCATGCTTTCACGCGAAGAGGTAAAGTATTCTAAAAAAGAATGGAATTTCTTTAATTATTTTATGAGTATTGTATCGCTCATGAAAAATAAGCATGTTTGTTTTTAAAATAGACAAACTTGTAATTACACAAAATGCACTTTGATTAACTATTCTTAGAAACCCAAGGTAATGAAGCAAAACTTAATAAATACTTTAGGAATTAATAACTTCTCTTTTGTGAAAATGTATTACAATGAAATTCGTTTAACCCTTTATCTACCGACGCGGTATTTATAAGTATCACTCACTTAAAAATTACATAGAATAACCATTTTTACGAACACTCTGACGATACTTAGTAGGAATATTTTTTTTAAATCCACTCTTCCAAGACATATAGCCACTCGGGTTCTATGATGAGTATTTTAGTGGGGAAGGTGAATAGTTTTATATCAAAAGTTGCGTTTTCGATAGACATTGTGATTGGATTGCGAAGACTGTCATTTTTGTTCCGAAAAAACAGTTAATATCAAAAGGTGTCTTATTTTTTTTTTTTTTGTATATTATAAGAAAGACCTTAGAAAACGATTTGACTATCTATTTTAAGTGAACAGTATATATAATTAATTTTACAATTAAATATCTTTGTGGTATTTATAAGTACCGACAGAGCACTGAGTATTAGATAAAGAACTTAGTTTTTTTTTCGTCCGCTTAGCTTATTGTTTTTTGTTGTGTCGTAGCGTCAGCACTATAGTGGAATAGAGTTATGCCTTTTTTAGCATTTCTTTTTTGTACTTGTTGTTTGGGAATTTTTATTTACTTGTTTTAATGCTTTCAAAATGTTTTAACGGATCTGAATTGGTTTTCCCAATTAAAACGGAAATATCTATTCTTATTTCAGAAATTAACAACATTTTAATTTCTTTAGGTGTAAATGAGATTTAACAATAATATAGGAGGTTTTCAAGATTACTATTATTATTATTCTTTTTCTTAGAGTAATAGAAAAAAGAAATTTTGATCTTCGAGAGGGCGCAAGATTCATTACAGAACCTGCTTATCTGAAGAATCCAGTGATGCACTAACAAATGGTTTTTCATATAAGAAGAATTCCTAGCAAAATGATCATATGGAATTTTTTACATTTAGATTCTTAAGATAACGATCAAGAGTCACAAGACAAGACTCTAGATTAAGTGATTCATATTAGAAAATACAAATTTCCTACTCAGGGCCACCAAAAACATTCAATCAAAACGTACTCCAATATATACAACGTGTAATAAGGTACACATCTTAATGAAGAAGAGTTGTTCCTTTGAATATCATCAAATTAAGTTTATATGTAAAAGCTGCTTTTATGTGTAAAAAAAGTAAGTAAAAAAATCCACTAGTCTTTTAAAATAAATATTTTGTGCTATAAAATATTAGTAGCTCTTTAGCGTTTTTAAGTTAAAACTGCGTTAAAAAGTCGTTCAGTCTTTTTGTATTATGAGAATATTTTAGACCTTTGTGAACTGATTGGTACCGAAGTACCAATTTAATTAATTAGCTCTAACGGATTAAATTTTCCAAAGTTGAGTATTTTATTTATGTATATTCCTTTATTTTTAATGCAGTGATTAAAAAAATATTGCATGAAAAAAACTGCAGTAAATCATAATGTGGTGGATAAAGGGTTAATGCGAAAACGTTTAAGACGAAATATCGGTTAACACGAAATAATATAACGGTCCCGATAAATGTATTTACATGCATTTTTTTCTCTTAATATAAAAAGATTTTTCCTTCTAGAGAAGGACGGTATTGAAACTGAGCCGACACTTTATGAAATGTTCGAGAAAGTTTCTTTATTATTGAACTGACCTATACTGTATAATCGGAAGAATTCATTGCAAGGCTCATAATGTGTGTACAGCCCCAATTATGGCAAAAAAAGACATTTTGAAGTTTGTTCAAAGTTTATAAAATATCATTGATGCAGATTTCGATGGTGAAAAGGAAATGAGTGATGCAGTTCCTGTTCTCACGCCATCCGAAATGAGGCACATCATGAAAAGTATGCCCAGTTATTTAAACGTACATTCCGGTGGTGAAATGAATAACAAAAGAGACGACGTCGAACAATTTGTTGACAATTTGGTTCTAAAAAGAAAATGCAATAAAAAAAATACCAGCTAAAAAATTATTTAAAATCACAAACTTGAAAATGTTGCATTAAATTTCATTAAATTCCTGTGAATGTTTTTGTTTCATTGATTTTTATTAAATACGGCATATCACGTATTGGAGTAATTCTTATAGATTGATGGGATAAATGTAAAGTTCAGGGGTTTATCATATCATATTTTATTCCAGTGTTTAGCAAAACTGTCAGTACTACAAGCCATGGCAAGACGAGTCCTCTTTCAGCATCGAGCAGGAGCGAGAGATTGGTTACCATTGGTGAGAATAGAGGTAGCAGGATTGTCAGGTTAATTTCGTTGTATCGGACGATGTGTTCTGGAGATACGTTGAACAATCGTTATTGTAAGAATAGATGAATGGAGTGTACAGTTGTCCTATACATTGTTAGCGCCCTCTACCGGTGATATTTTGAATTAAAAATGTTTTTGCCCTTTAACAAATCCGGCCTTCTAGTGAGCACTTTCTTGCAAACCGCACTTATTTTTATCACACCACACACACACACAACACACACACACACACACACACACACACACACACACACACACACACACACACACACACACACACACACACACACACACACACACACACACACACACACACACACACACACACACACACACACACACACACACACACACACACACACACACACACACACACACACACACACACACACACACACACACACACACACACACACACACACACACGAAAAACCGTAAACTGTTACATTTCTCACTTACTGCTACTTTTGCGATTTCCTTTTGAATGGGTTTAACATCATATCAGTTATATTTAAGTCAAATCTCATGTTTGAATATCGATTTCTCTCACAATTCATTGTGTGAAAAATGAGATAGTATATTGTATATTAAATGAAACTAAACTTCGCAGTCCTCCTGTGGAATACTGTGATGTTGGGAAAAGGAATATACTAACCCAAGAATATCAAGAAAATTTTTGTTAACTTCACACTCTGAAGCAGTGCAAGGGCTACTGGGGATGAACCTCGTAATTTTGACCCTAGGTTAAAGTGACGAGAATGAGACCTAAGGTGGCACAATCATTTCTCCAAAATTCTGCACCACGTCAACCAGAGGTCTTAGAACCTACACAGATTTAACGCTTTTACAAAGCTGGTCTTTAGAGTCACAATGTCTCGAACCCACGACAACGCTGGTTACGAGTTCGAAAACATGACCATTCCACCAGGGTCGTTTTTACACTTAAGCACGCTCCTAGGGCACAAAAAAAAAATCAATGGGCGAAAAAGAGAAGCTTAAAATTACAGTGAACTTACTACCGCCTAGTAAGTAGTAAGTGAGTCATGAAAAAAGCATTTCTCCTTTAATAGAGTAAAGACTGAAATAATATCTACTATTGAAAATGAAAAGCTTAAACAGTTTGATGTTGGTAAACCCTCAAAACGATATTACAACGGAAATTGATTGCTATTATGTCATTGATGATCTCGCAACGATCAAACATCGAATAATACCTTTGTTGTACAAATACAATGCCAGTGATTCTTAAAGAACAAGGATGTCTAAAAGTAAAAGATAGTAGACTGATAAGCGATGAAAAAGATGATAATTAACACGTTGAAAACAGTTCATATAATAATATGTACTCTATTCTGTAGTTGTAAGCGATTTCATTAATTTACTGTACTAATTTGCAAATGGCTGGGTGGGTGGTCCGTGGTGCCGTAAGGTAAGAAATGGACCAGAGCTCCCAAACCATGCCATTTTCTTTTCCTTACTGCTGTCAGTTGCCAGTCCAGGACACATTGGGTCCATAGATGGGGGATACTGGATACTCTTTAGAGAGCAAAAATCTGATAAAGGAAAAGAGATTAAGAGTTAAGGGAAAATCTCTTCTGAGAAGGAGAGAGAACCAAAACTGGCAGGACGGAGCTTATCTGGAAATAGTAGGAGGGGAAGAAGAGCGTAACAATTTGAAGTGTCTAGGGCACCGGGGAGTTAAAACGGCCCTACATTTGGCATCTTTGTCCACCCGAACACTTGTTGTTTGTTGTTGTTTCTAATGCCACCTGCCTGACGTAGTCAGATCGAGGTCCATGAAATTCATCATGGCAAAGAGCTAGATGTACACCTGTCGTTGGCTGTAGCCTTGAGCACCATACAGGTGACAGTACGATTTAGCTCAGTTCCAACCCAAATTTAAGGGAGAACACCCTGGGGGAGGGTCAGAGGCCTCTCACTTCTCTTCCCCATCCACCAACCTCACCAGAGGACTTGCGGCTCGACGGCTATTTATAGTACCCCCATGCCGCAAAGGCACTATACATTTACAAACATCCATATCTTCTCCGGGATTCGAGCCCAGTCCCTATGGCACAGCAGTCAGCGTTGCTAACCACTATACCGGATGGGTGACCCTCCGAACACCTAGAATGACGGAATGGGACACTATTGAGAACACATCTTGGTCACCTCTGTTTTGCATAAGTGATATTTTAAACAAACGACAATACATTTATGGCATGTTGAAGTTCATTAATTATACCCTATTTTCTTGGCTTCTTCGACACTTACAAGAAAACTAAAAATGGAACAACCTATTCCGAGAAACGCACGAATATATTTGAGAATATTTTTCCATATATCCATGCTATATAATAATTGAATGATTAAGTTATTTTTGTAATAAGAGTTACCTGCAAAGTATCTACAAGAATATGAAGTAGCCTTGGTGAATATGCGAACAATGAACGGTACTGGAAACCAGAATAATCAATTATAGCAGTTACTCCGTATAATTGTGTTATTGGATTCTTTAGAACGCTGTTCATAACCAAAACTTCCACATAAAACCTCTCTTCAATAGTCGTCTTGCTTAAATCTATTGCTGATAACAGAAGAAAAATCAAATGTTGTTAAATAATTCAATTGTTTAAATAGTTTAAATGTAAAATTAAATAGCATATTTTTATCTGAGTTCAATTAGACATACAATCTTATTTTTCTAAATGAAAGTAGTAATTTACCGATTCTGAGAAAAGCGTGTATATTCTTTTGAAAAACTTACACTTATGTAAGGTTTTATTTTTGTTTATTTTTACATAATAAATTATATAGATGTTACGCTTGTGAGAGTTATTTAACAACATATTATACACATATATGTTATATACATATTATACAACATATATAAACATATTATACAACGGTGCTAGTTTCATATCACTGGATACATGCCGTTTATATTCGCCAAGATGAGCGATAACATTACAATATGGTTACCTTGATATTTTTATCCTCTGGCGATGTGGTTGCCATGGGGATAACGTATATTAGAAATAACTTTTTTTGGTTTTTTCCCGAGGTAACCCTATTAATTTCAGACGATTTTAATTCGATTTTCTTAAAAATTTAACCCTTTTCAGTGTGATTGTTTTATTATTTACGTCTTCTGTTTTATTTTGTGCTATTTTCGAATATGGACATTTCTAATATGGGTGAGTACTAGTATATTTTTTTTCAAAGAATGAGTGCTGCACTTTTAATTATCGCTATAAATCGTTCATTTTCGCTTTATTTAACGTTTTAAAAATGCTTTTTTTAACGTTCCTTGTTCGATGAAGTTCATTGAAGGAACTTGCAAGTTTTCAGTACTTGGTAATTGATATTCATTATTAATTTTAATACATGTTATGTAATTATTTTATTAATAATGTAATATAAAAATGCAGTTATTACTATACGTAATAATCATATAATATTCTTATTTATAATTGTATTTTTTATATTTATTTATAAATATTATTACTTATTATGTTATTTATTTACAATTATTATTATGTTCTTTATTTATAATTATTATGTTATACAAGTATGCTTATGCATTATTTTTATGTTATTATAATATGATGATTATTCTTTTTTATAATTACTATTACATTATATTATATGATTATTATACATAATAATTATTATTAAATCATACTATATGAATATTATATATAATTACTATTAAGTTATATAATAAGATTATTATATATAATAATTATATATATATTATACATGTTACTTTTTATTATATTATATTGATATTCATTATTTATTGATTGCTCTTGGTTATTCTCTATCTCTTCCTATATCCTTCATTTGAAGTACATTTCAATGTATTTCCGAACAATTCTTTAAAATTATTGTGTGTTATATTAAATTACCGCTGGGCCTCCATCTTGGATTCCATTCCAGCAACAACAAGTGCTGTTTGGAGGGATTCCTTTATCGCGCCAAGCGGCACTTGGTGCCATGCCCCGGGATATCAAACTAGTTCCACAACATATATACACATTAACAACATGTTATACAAAACATATAACAAATCACATATTACAAGTGTTTTTTCTCTGTCCAAGTTATTCTTATTTCAGCTGGCCTACGTTGAATTTCGAAGCTGCTTATGCAAAAACAAAATGGCATTCTTGGATGCATTACATAGTAGATTTTTATGATGTGAATTTCATTATGTCTTAAAAGGTTTTGTAGCCAGCCATTGTTGTAACTGTTATTATATTTGACTTGGAGTGTATTGACTTAAAGTAATAGCTACTTCATGTGAATTTCTATAAAAATATTTATATTTTACTTGTTTTGGATAAATTCTTTTGCTTACGTCTAGCTGAGAATTATTTTTTTTGAACTCTTAACTTGAGAGCCTTTGAAATCATTTAGTTAAATAAGAGAAACTTTTAATTGTATTTCTTACATCATCTTGCATGAATACACGTTTTTGAAAACTCTGGAGTATTAAATAGCTGATAGTTGTAATTATTGTTTTATTAAAAACAAAACCACTTAAACGCATGAAGAAGTGAAGGTGAAATCAGCTTTCTATAATAATATAAAGAGAAGTAAAAACAATGAGATTAAACTTAAAGAGCTCTAAAACGAGATGTAAAATGTGGAAAAAATGTATGTGTCTTCAGCTTCACTTCTAAATGAAAAAAAAATCGTAAAGGATTTATATAAAGTTAAGGGGACCATATTAAAACATTCCATGAAAAAGTTTTTGTATTTGAAGTATTCATTAAAAAAAGGTAGAGGAGAAATTATTTAAGCCTTCGTATGTGATAATGTATATCAAGATTAAATAATACTGTTGCGTTGATCGGGGTTCGAGGATCTTATGCAAAACAGTCACAACGAAAAATAACAGTTCTTTAAGGGAATTTATTGTCGAAATTCCAATCCTTGAAATACAGAATTCTGCAGCAATATTCACAGAGTAAATCTCAGAAGGTCTTCACAACTTCAACAGCACCCAGACACAATTATCAGTGTTTAAAATACACGGATGTAAAAGATTATTCACAAGCACGGTAATTACGGTCAAAACATGTTTACTAATCTTTGGTTGAATCAAGACTGACCCTCGTTTTGGCGAGCATTTCTATTTATAGGCCTGGCAGAACTTCCAGAAAAATCCTGCTTGCGTCATAGAGCGGGATATTAGTGGGTTTCTCCACAAGTTTCTAGAAGAATCCAGAGAGTCCCGAACCCATCAACAGGGTCACCAATATCGCCAAATGGCCGCCAAAGTCGCCATATTGGCCACCAACTCGGTCTCCAAAAATGATGCCTACTTGGCTCTATCGCCAAGATTTCGCCAAGTTCTCATTGAATCGCCACTATAGCGTAAGGGACGGCATTGCTTGTGAATATTACAATTTTAACATAAAGTAATAACATAGAGTAATATAAATGCATTGCACATCCAAATAGAAATTTTTGCACTATTTACACAAAATTCGTAACAATATGAAGAAAAAAAATTCACATACGGTTTTTTTAGCTGTTTTTCACGAGAAAAATGTTTTTCTTTGTTTATAATAATGTTTTAATCCCCAATAAAGTAATTTTATTGATTTTTAAAGACAATCTATGACAAAATTTTATTCAGGTATTACTTACATTTTAGATCTTCTTAGATACCATCTATTCGCCGATCGAATATAATTTTAAGGACGCTTAAATATATACATTAGGTTTACCATTTGAAGTTCAGCCTTAAACCACAGAACTCTTCAGTTCTAAAGCTCCAAGAAGCGTAGATTCACACAAAATTTATAGTTAAACCATAATATTACGTTTTTATTTGTTTTTTAGTCAGATAGATAGGCACGATTTTGTACTTTTATTCTGTGGTAAGACCGAAATAAGTTCAACTTGAAAAAAATTGAATACGTTCAAAACTTTCAAGAAAAATATAAATTGTTTGCTGTAAATAAAAAATTCACAAAGCTAACCATTATTTTGTTGCTTCTTACTGCTAGTTGAAACTAGGAGTTTAGGTAGTTTATAATCATCAAAAAAGAGATAAATTTATAACATGAAACTTTCTTTTTTATTGCTTTTACGAGCAGTAAACTAATATGAAATTAAAATATCATTTAACATTAAAATTTGGAGTTTGCTATATTTCTTGGCATATTTGAGCCAAAAACTTAGAAAATATGATCTCGAGATATCTGGGGACATTTATTGCATAGAAATGAATGAAATATTTTCAAAGAAGGAAATAATTAAGATCAGATTTGAAATTAATCCTAAAACAAATAATATAAATATACTTTGGAATTTAAATATTGTATACATATTTTACCAGAAAAAGAAAAAACCTTTACTTTCATACTACTTTACACATTCACGCACTTAATATATTTTTATGTATATTTTAAAATTCTAACCACCTTAAATATTTCGACTTTATTTTGTAGTTTTTTTACATATCGATATTAAAAAAAAGATTGTCATTATATTTTCTAAATGTTTTTTCTTTCTTCCTACGGAAATTTTCGTGACTACAAAAAAAAAAAAAAAAAAAAAAGATGAAATGGCAGTTGTACGGATATTGAAGCAATTAAAGAACAACTAAAAAGGAAATTCGCTATAAAAATGATAATCAAAACTGATTTTTTCTGTTGCTTCTAATATTGGGTTGGTGTATAGTTATCAGGCGTTTCTTTGGCGTGTTATATTTTAATAAAAATGAACAATATTTTATAAATTTATGAATTAAAATATCCTTCTACTTTTAAGTTATGAAAATGCGTGTCGATAATCATACTCATATACGTCATATCATGCTTTACCACTTTGAAAAAGGATGGAAAGCAGCGCAGTCATATCGCGATCTCAACGAACTTTCCGGTGGATGCACTATCAGCGAAAGTCGATAGTGGGAATGGTTATTCCGTTTCAAATCTGACAAAAATTGCTTGGAAGATAAGTTAGGAAGAGGTCGAACGTCGAATTTCGACCATCAGGCACTTTAGTCTGCAGTGGAAGTTGACGAAGGTTTGACAACTCGAATCCTGGGAGCCAACTTCAATGTGGACCTTTCAACCATCTTTCGTAGTCTCAGAAAGCTTGGAAAGGTTTTGAAATTGTCTGGATGGGTCTTCCACGAATTCAGGGACAACAATAAAGTCTGAATTTTCACCGATTTTCTTGAACGAAAAGCGCAGAATCCCTTTCCTCAAAGATCTTGTCAGTGGGGAGTATTTGAATCATGGCTTCTCTTTAAAAATATCAAAAGAAAGGCGTTTCTCCAGGAGTTCCACCAAAAGGAATAACGAAGGACGCTCACTGTAAGAATGCAATGTAGTGTGTTTGGTAGTACAGAAGAGAATCATCTATTGGGAAGTCATTTTATTCTTTGTCCTTGGAATCGATCGTCTTCCAAGTAAATTTAAAACAATTATTGAAGTAGATGGTGACTACTCTCCGGATTAATCATTTAAAAATGTTGCTGCTGAATTTTATGTGTTTCCTTTTTTATAATAAATAGTATTCAAGAACGTCTGATAATTATGCATCAACTCAATATGTATTGATTTCTGTATACTTAGCCAAACTCATAGAAAAAATTGTTATTTTAAAGCTTATGTGACGGAATTCAAAGGCTATATAACAAGATTAGTACTCATACTACATATTACTTAAAACTAATTGAAAATAAATAGTTTTAAAATTTTATTTATGATTACTTTTATACTTACCACCCTTTGCAATGAGTAAAATTGAATTATTTTTTAATCTATATGGAGATGCCCAAAGATGTTGAGGACTTCTTGCTTTGGATACAGTAAGAGAACAATTTTGGAACACATTTAAAAGTTTTTCTTGGTGTTGATAATATTTGAGTAATCGTTGAAATGCTTTTGAAGTGTTAAATTTCGAAACTCTCAGAAATCTCAAGAGGAATTCGTCCTCCAAACATGGCTCTAAATCTTTTATTTCTACAAAATAAAAGTACTTATTTTTCATTAATTTATTGAAATTAGTAACATGTTATATAAAAAACATTCAATAATATTCAAGTTAATTAAATCACATTTCCCAACTCAAATGTTATTAGCTTTGAATATGTAACTGAATTTAAACACGTTGATCTATAAAGGTTCGCCACCACTGGCCTATATGGTGCCGCACGAAAAAGTGATACCAGCTCCTGGGGAATGTACTACGTCGGCAAAAGTTAAATAGCAATGCGCAGCCGGATTAGAGAAGAGATGTAACAGATTCTTTAGTATTAAAATTTAAAAAAAAAAAAAAGAAGGAAAAACGAAAAAGAAAACTATGCTGTTGAAATTACGTGTATGATAAAACGGAAGACGTAAAAAAGATTGGATCAAGCTGATTCGTTGGTGAGGGAGAGACAGCTGGGTTATGAAATGTTGCAATGTACTTTGTACAATCCACTACTTACACACATAGCACTCACTTATCAATAATCTTCGCTTTTGGTTACTTTTATTATAGAAAAATAAATTTATTTTGAGTCTAAAATCATCTATCGAAAATTGTTCTTCCATTTTTTCTAAAATTCAAACCATTTGTGGCAATATTAAATTTTGAAATTATTTTTCTCGTAATCTACATACCATATATACCTTTTTTTCCATAGGTAATTCCGATTAGTAATAATATTTTTTTCGTGTATGTACATAGAAAATTAAGAAGAAACCCCTTTAAGTTTGCTTTGTAAGAAACTTTTAATAATTTTGAAAATTTATTTTTTAAGTATAACAGAAGCTGCAAAGAAAGAAAAATCGTTTGCAGTTAAGTCAACATCTTTTTATACTTTTATAGAAAAATGTCAATTAATTTTGTTCCTTAAGAAATTCTCATATATTTCTTATCTATTGAATTTCAGTTAACAAAATTGTGTATCAAAGATTATAAGTAAGATATAGGAAAGCTTAAATGCACTGAAAATTCTTTCACTGAACTAAAGGAAAGTTCAAATGCACTAAAGAAATATATATGTAAACTAAAAATATATTTTTAATATAAATATACACATAAAAACACATTCTATTAAAAATTCATATTCTAAATATCCTAAAGGCCTTGACACTTTAATCTTTTGTTCAATTTTCTTTTTTGGCGGCTAATTGGCATATCAGTATGTTATTTTTCATTTTTCCTTTTGAATATTGCCCAACTGTAATTTCAACATCTTGCTTATAATACTTCCTTGCCATTTTATTGTTAATTTATTTGAAGGGAATTCTACGGAAATATTCGTTTGATCATATCTGACAACGTTCTGAACTGTGATTTTGCAAAAGCGTGTAAATGATTTATTTTTTATTTTTAATATTTAGTGTCACTTGAGTTACAATATACGTATAAAATTGTTTTAAAAATATTATTACAAAAAATTATTTAAACATAATTTTTTGCAAAAAAGGAAGAAAAAATTAAATTTCTTACTATGGAATTTTCTTTTTATGGAAAACACTCCTATAAAGATAACATTTTGCCAATATATAGTTAAGATTTCTGTTCAGAGCCTGAAATAGGATTTTTGAAAAACTCACATAACTTTTAGAGTTTTATTTGTTTTAAATAATAACTGGGGCTTTTTTGTTAAAATTTCTCTAATCTGGTGTCTTAAAATATGAATAAATCTAGTACTGAATTATCGTGCGAATTCGCACTTTTATATAACGTATAACACGCACTTTTAGCACAAAAAATAAGACCGAAATTTACGGGTGCACGTTATACACCGGTACGAAAATGAGAGCTTTAAAAATAAATATATAAAAAATGAGGATAGAAAAAAAGACTTCTACATAAATCGAAATATTGCTTATTTAAAAGGAATGACGCGCGCGCGTTGTCATGAACTTAGAGTTGTAGTGCTCGAAGTATATAAGTATAAATATAAGTTTTTCTAAAGTGTGAAATTATACCTCGAATAAATCACTTCAAAACATAAGAGCATATCATTAATATGAAAAGCTGATATAAAGTTTATATTAATAATTTTTTCAACTCAAAAGTAAAGAAAACTAGGAATAAAAAATTTTGCCTTTTAAATTTCTTTTCAATTCTTCTAAGCATTTGGCTTTTGTCTCCGGGGATTCTCCAATTTCTTTTAAGACTGTCTGTAGTGAAAAATCATCAATTTCGGTATCTTCAAAACGTAAGAAATGTTTCTTCAAATCATCCATCTGAAGTGATAAGCAATCTAACCAAAAATAGGAAGGAAAGTATTAGTTTTTCAAAATTAGAAAATAGTTTTAATGCATTTATTTCATGTAGTATATTATATTTTCTCCTTGAATACTTTGCCTATATCATACCTATATCATAACCTAATGCAGTGCTTCTCAAACTTTTAATACTTGCGATCCAATTTTCAATCATAATATTCATTGCTCGCCCCTTCATAAAATAACAATGTATTGATTTTAAAAATAACGTACTAAAAGCTACATGCAAAGGCTACAATATGACTTTAATTATAAACCGTACCAATTATCAAGATAAGTATTAAATTTTGAGTATAATTTCGTATATGACAAGCCCATGGGAGTCACTAGAAATTATTAATCTTGTTCTTAACTTAGTATTGATAAATTAATTATAAAATACATTATGCAGTGCAGATGCATTTATAAACATATTATATCAATGTAAATGTGTATTTTACTTTTTTATTTGTTAGAATGTATTTTGTTTTGTTTCCTTTCAGTAAATTTGCAATTTTTCAAATCTTTTATTTTTGACTTTTTGATAAGCTCGCGCGCCCCTTGTGAGATTATCACGCCCTCCAAGGGGGTGCGCCCCACAGTTTGAGAAACGCTGACCTAATGATTAAATTTCTCTTTATTCTATAATTATTCCTCTGGCTTACCGATTCTTAGATTTGAATAGAACCACTGAGAGATAAAATTGCTGTTTTTCATTAGTTTATAATAATTTTGCAGTTAACAAGTACTTTTTGGTTTGATAATTTTGCTCTTTACAAGAAATGTCTTTTCTTTCGTATTATTTAAATAAATTATTATATAATATGATTAGCTTGTTTTGAAACGTTTGGCACGATTTCTTTCCTTATTCTTATTCATCAAAATGAATCTTTCAAAGTTTGATATAATTAAATTTTTTTCTAAATGCGAGATTTCCATTGCTTTAAACTACGGGTCTTCAACTTTCAAGCTCTAGATCCAAATTAATAAATTTACAATGATCCATGGACTACATCAATAAATTCATAGTGATCTGTGCGCCACACGACTGTCAAACATTATTGTAGTCAGGAAATTTGTATAAAAAAGAGGAAATTTGCTTTACAAGACTACAACTGATTCTAAGGGAAGAGATGGTGTTTATATATATATATATATATATATATATATATATATATATATATATATATATATATATATATATATATATATATATATATATATAAACTTTTAATTAAGACTTTTTAATTTTTATTTCTATTCTTTTCATACTTTTGCTAAGTGCTACAATTCAGCAATTTCTATGCTTTGAATTTGCTTTTGGGTCCAGAATCTGGTAATAACGAGTTTATTTTGCTCAGATTTAGCGCGGGCTCTGCATTTTTGAATACAATTTTTAAGTTACTTTTTTCTTGTAATAGATTTAGATATTCTATCCGTTATTTTCAATAGGTTTTTGCTCAGCATTATTAACAAAGGGGGAAGATTGGCTGGCCAAAAACATGTTCAATCCCACTTTTATATAAATTATTTTATGTATAAGAGCTGTCCTAAGTCAGCAATGCTTATAATACTGTAGCATCCCTGTTTTTATATTTTAAATGTTATTATTTTTTAATTTCTAATATATCCTTTCTAAAATCTTATGTCTTGGGTTTAACTTGCAATTTCGATTTCTTTTCTGTTTTGATGATTATTGACTATTCATCTCTCTTTAGTTGAGAATTTTGACCATATATATATATATATATAACATTTGTTTCAAAAAAGATAAATGGAATTCGAATTAAAATACTTTTCAAACCTGTATAAGAGTCTAACTTTCTTCAGAAAATAGCTAAGATTTTATGCATAGTCAGAATTTTTATATTTAAAATTATTTAAGATACAGTGAAAATCCCGAAATATTCGTCATTTTCAAAAATATTATCTCAAATGGATATCGATTACATCAGTGAAAAGTTTTAACTATCAAGAATAACGGAAGAAATGGCATTTTTTAAGACAAAAAGCAAACTAGGCAATTTTGAAAAAATTGCCTCAAATTTAAATGAAGGGCCACTAAAATGCTTTTAGTGGGCCCTTCGTGGCCCACGTTCACGGGTTTAAAACTCCTACTTTAAACCATACGATTTATTAATCAGCTTATTTCTGTAATAATATTCTGAATTTATCTGAATCGATTCATAACTTTTTATCAGAATTTTGTTAATATATTTCTTTTTTTTTAAAGGAAAAAAATATTAATTTCCATTTCTTGAGATAGTAGATTAAGGTCGAATTCAATCTTTGATAAAAATTCCTGAAACTTTAAATAAAAAAAAAAATGAAACAAAGTTTTTCCAAATACTTCAGTATAGTTTCTATTTGTAAATTTAAGAATAGAACATTTTCCCCATTTTTGTAACAGAAATGGAATATTTAAATATAAAAAATAGAATATATTCCAAATATTTCCAAAGATGTCTTAATAATCATTCATGAAAATAAAACTTTATACACAAAATTAAAGTAAAGAGAATTGGAGCTCAACAATTACGAAACGATGAGCATAAAAATAGATTTGAAACTACACTTTTAGAGTACATACTGAAATATTTCTTTGAAGAACGTTTGATTTTAAAAAATTGATTATCTTCAGATATTCTGATGGACTATCGATGCGATATTTCTTACAATTATCTTTAATTGTTTGTTGGTGCATACTCGTATATTGGTGTATTTGCTTAATGTTACTGATTTTTTATATATATAAAATATATCAAAAGACTGAAAAGATAAGTTTTTGCTTTTTTTTCATTCGAAAATATTGAAATGCTGTATTTTTAAAACTTTCAATAAATAATGTACCATCGGTATTTTTTTTAAATAAAACAAACAATCACTACTACCCTAACGTTTAAATAAGATAATAACATAAATAAAGGATTGTTCTGTACAAAATTGAAACGATTTTTTTTAAAACATCGCTGTTTAGAGAATTATTGACAAATTTGCCTAAAAAATAGTTATAGAATTACAATAATTTGTTTCCTCGTTATTCTTTAAAACTATCGTTTTCATGAGAATAGGCACATATCTTATATTTATTTTTTTTCCGTTGCAAGTGTATGTTTGGTAATAAATACTATTAAATGTGATTTAGCGTAAAATTTTGATTAATTTCTATCCAAAATATATGCAAAGTAAGAAGACTTTATACACAAGAATATAACGTGAACCAGAATTTGCATTCTTATGTCAACAATTGATTATTATTCTGAAAAAAAACCCTAATTGAACGCCATCATTGGTTTTGAGACTAAAATATCTTCAAAAAATATATTATCATTTACTACAATCCTAAAGGATTGATGAATAAACGACGGGATGTTGTTGCTTATTTCACATTAAGAGAAAAAAAATTATTTAATCATCACATAATCCTTATTTTCAATATCTGCCAGAACTCATCAAGTTGTTTTGGTATTTTTTGATAAAAAAATGTGCCAAACAAACAAAAAAAAAAAAAAAAAAAAAAACATTCAAGGTTTTTTATCTGTGACCTCACAAAATAAAGGACTAAATCATTGGAACGCAGAAACCGGTTAAAAAAAATAACTTGCTTGAAATTATGCAGAGGTTCAGAGGGAGAGAGAGAAAGAGAATTATTGAAACACACAAGTTGGGCTTATTAAGATTTTTCGTCCATCTTAAAACCGAATAAACTCATGGTTGGGACTCCAACTCTTGTGGTTGTTAAGATTTCTTCCACTTCAAAGTAATACTTCGTCCTGCATTTGTTTTAATATGAAACAGAAATGGTATACTAGTATTTGTAGTGAGGAATGTTTTCTTTTAGAGCGACAAATATTAAAATAAGACTATTCTTTATTGACTCATATCAAGTTAATTAAATGAATAAAATAAATAGATTCTCTCGTGAACGTATTTATACTTAATTTTGTACAAATTTTAGAAAAATTAAACGATATGGCAACAATAGACATATTTTTGTCAAGCCATAACCATAAGTCCTCCACTTCACTGGGTTTATGATGTTGTATGACTATATGCAGTTCTTAAGTATTTCGTACATAAGTTCTGGCATTAAGCTTTCGATAGTATTGAAAAACATTTTTACAGTCCTCACCTCTTGATTTAAAAGTACACGTTTTGAATTTCTAATACGGAGGTATATTTATTTTTAAAGCCCCCATGTCCCTCTTGGGGGCTGACTTCCGCAAAACCCCGCTCTTAACGAATCTCTATTTAAGAAAACAAATATGCTTACAAAATTTCAATTTTGTAGATTTAAGAGTTAAAAAGGATTTTTTTATTTATGTTCCCCCTTAATCCCCCTCCACCCAAATCCCACTTGGCAGTCGATTTTTGCGAAACTTTCGCAGCGTATCTTTTCTCAGCAAAAGAAACATGCTTACCAAATTTCAAATCTGTAGGTCGACTAGACCAAAAACGGATTTTTATTAATTTAATATCCTCTTAACCCTACACCCTTGGAAGTCGATCTCTGTTTAATCCGTGTTTAGTGAAACTCAGTTGAACAAAAAAAGTCTATACATCGGCCAAATTAGAAGTCTGTTCGTCTAATGATTCAAAAACGAGAATTTTTATTTATATCACCCCTTAATTCACCTTTGGGAGTTGGATTTCTACAAAACTCGTACTTAACGGACCACTTCTCAACAAAAGAAACATGCTTACCGAATTTTAAGGGTGTCAGTTTATTAGTTACGAAAAAAATTTCATGATGAGTGAGTGAGGGAGTCGCTTTCCTCCTATACACTGATTAACTACATCCAACTCTTGCAAAGCAAAAAAAACAAACATTTGAAAGTTTTTTTAATTTTATAGTAAAGGCAGATAGAATTCTTCAGCAAGCATAGTAAGTTTCAAATCAAGATTTAATTTGAGTCAAGAAGATTTAAAGGGACTCCAAAAATGACAGACCTATCGTTTTTTTTATTTTTATTTAATCTTATTCTTTGCACTATTATCTTTCGATTGATATATCACTTGTGCATGTCGGAAAGAGAAGTTGAATAAAACTGCATTTGAATACAAATTAGGCAATTCAACCCATTCATTTTAGAAAAAAAAAGCTAAAAAAAAAGCGTTTTGATAAGAAAATCTATTCTATAAAGAGAAATAATAGCATTAAAAACAGAATGTGTAATATATAAAGAAGAATATTACCTAGGCAATACACACACAATTCTCAATAACGTTTTTTCTATGTGAAATGTGTGCATGTAAAATTTTTGAATTAAGGCATTTTATATTCATAACTTTATAATTTCAGTTTTTATACTTGATGTGTTTTTCATACAAATGTAATACTTCAATATTATAAGAAGAAAAAAAAAACCATAATTTCTGTCGTGACAGAAAAAAATTTTTTTTAACATTTTTTTAAAATTTTCTTGTGCAATTAATACTCTCTAAAAATTGATCATTTATAAAAATGTATGGGTCGAAAAAATACGAAAATACAATTATTTTTAAGACAAATGTATAACTAATATCTTTAAGTGGTATTTTCAGTTTATTTAATCTTATTATACTTATTTTATCAGAATTATAAAAACTTTAAAGCGGTTTTTGTTTGTGACCTCAGTTTGTGTTTTTCGAAACATTATGGCATTCAAAATGCTACTCCTTCCACAATTATTTACCAATCACTTCCATTTTTTTCCTGCGTGGTATATATAAAGCATGTAATAATATCAGGGATCTATTTTGCTGTGAGCTGAATACTTTTTGTAAAAAAAATTAAAATGTAAGAGATGTTGGCTTTTTCGTTGATTGTTAGCATGCATATCTTTATATTTTTTTTCTCGAAAACGAATTAAGTTATTGTAAAATTGATCCCTAAAGTTGCTTAGAACTTCCATAAAAATATTACAAAAAATTTTCAGGTAAAAAAAAATAATATTTACAAAAAGGAGTAGGATTTTAAAATTTTCTTCAAAAAATTCAAATTTTTAAAATTGTGTGAATAATATGTGAAAAATTTCATCTCGTATCATTTTCTTGAATATATACATTGTATAAAATGCTAAAATATAATTTTCAAATACATAAGTAAAGAAAGTTGTTGAAAGGGTACCAAGTCCTCTTAATGAAGCTTTTTATTTGTTTAAATATTTTTGTTTTATTAGGTTATATTTCATAACATTCTAAGTAGATCATTTCTATGAAAGCAATATGTTTTCTCCTGTTCAAAATATATGAGGAATTAAAAGGATTTCGGGATATGCATCCTTTTATAAAGCATAAATAAAAAACGAAAGTACTTCACTTACTTCGTCCGAAAAGTCACTATATTTATATAGAACAAGTAACATAAAAAATTTTTAAAGTTAATTCCTACTTAGGTCAAAGAAGAAAAATTTTATTTTATAGTTACATTTTATTAAATAATTACAATTAATATAAATATGTATATACATATGACACAGAATCCCAAAAATAAAAGACAAAATATAAAACGATTTTTCTTGTAATTTTATATTTTCTTTTCTATATATAGTGTTGGACTATTATTTCTGTTTGTTACTATCTATTCATTAATTAAATTTAATTATTCCAATAAAATAGTATAGTAAAAAGAAATCACATTCTCGAAAATTAGACCACTCCAGGTGGGATGCGAGCTTACGACCTTGGAATAGAAGTCCAACGCACTACCCATCGCGCTACAGGGACACAACGAGCGATTTTCTTTTTTATACATGGTGTTGGACTATTGTTTTTGTTTCTTACTATTTATTTATTTTTTAATTTAATTAAAGAATTAATATTTGAAAAACTTCATTAACATCAAGTGTCATCCACTACAAGATAAAAAAATGTATTTGAACTTGAATGGATGAATAAAAGGTATCTTATTAACGACTGAAAATTTGAACAAGATATATATATTTGTTGTGTCTGGTGAATTCCAATTTCTTCCTGCTTTAGCACTGTAGGTTCTCTAGTACTTATTCACTTTTATTTTATATTTTATATATATATATATATATATATATATATATATATATATATATATATATATGGGGAAAGTATGAACTAATAGAGAGGAGTTGAAAAAGAAAACTCTCTCTCTTTAAGCACGTTTAGTTGGGAAACTACTTTTTTAGTGATGTATTTATTTCAAATGTGTACACATGCAATTTTTTTAATAATTAAAAGTGAAGAGTGATTAATTAGATTAAATAACACTTTTTTCAAAAGTCGTTTGATTTAGAAAGTATTTAAATGAATAATATGGATAATCATAACTCACTTGTGAATGTTTGCGGTGCATAAAAAGGGCTGAATCCTAAGCTGCTCTAATTTCATAAAGCCAGAAATAATTTATGGTAGAAATTTTAAATTAAATTGATTTTATCGATAATTTCAATCCATAATTTTATCCATAGCTTTTCAATAGGATTGAAATCTAATATCTTAAGAATAGTTTTAAAGTTTGATTTCATAATGAATGTAAAATAAATTTTTTATTATTTGTATTTAACCTAATATTTTAGAAAAAATTGCTTATTAAGTTTTATTTATCCTATAGAGGCCTATCATAATAATTTTATAATTGGGTAAAACATTATAATAAGAAGACTTCGTGACCTTTTTTTATTCGATATTCTTTGTAGTCTCTTTCCAGTATTTTTTTTTTAAATAAAAGCAAATGAGGAATTAAATCAGTAGCGTAACGGAGAATATTAGCTCCTCCCCCTGCAAAGTCAGGTTTTTTCGCCGGAACTTACAAAGGATTGTAATTTTATTTCAGTTAACTGATTACTAATACATATGACCTTACAAAAGATTGTAAGGTCATATGTATTTGGTGTCAGTCAGGCTTTGGGCCCCCTTTAACCCTGGAATAAAATTTTTACAGTATGTTATGTGTACTATCAATAACACTTTAATGAGGAGTTTTGTGTGCTTTGTTAAAAATTAAACTAATTATGAATTTTTTTAAATTGTCCAATTTTTTTCCTAAAATTTAGTTAAGAAAATTCACATCTAATAAAGTTTGCTATATGTATCTAATTCTCTCCATTAAAATGTGTAAACATGTTAAAAGTTTGCTCCCTAAAAATTTGAGGATTATATAATAAGTAGTTTTTGAGAAAAATATACGTAAAAGGAAAAATATTAGATTTTGAGAAAACAGGCTCTAAAGAAAAATTTGTAATTTTTTCAGCATTTACTTTTTTAGTACTTTTCAAAAGCATATGAAATAGTTATTTTTTACTCTCGGCTAATACAGAAGACTCTTCTAATTTTCTTTTTTTCGATATTCTTAACAATTTTGCCTTTTTTTTGGTATCTCAAGATGTTTTTGTTGGGCTACACAAAACCTACGAACCTTTTTGAAGCATGACACAAAGTCATAACTTGTTTCAATATCACAATGTTTTAAGGTCATTAATTTTGTTATATGACTCATATTGAACTATGTAACAGGTATATTTACCCCCTAATTTCAGAGTTTTTAATGCCACAAATGTAGATCTTGGAATCACTGACCATATGGTATTATTAACTGACTCGTTTTGGATCTAAGTCTTTGCATGTAAGCATTTTGTTAAAAACAGGGGATCACCTAGATCTCAAAAAATTGCCTCCATTTAATTAATTATTGTAAATAGCACGTGTGTTTGTGTTTATGATCCTAGTGACTCTCTTTACGTTCAGTTTTGTCTTGAAACTTGCACCAGGCATTTATACCCACAGGATACAGTCCATGTTGAGGTCTCTCGTTTGATGACAGAAGATGAATTTAAGCAGCCCAAACAGCAGTTTTCATGCTGTGTAGATCATTGATATTATTTTTAATAGCCATACTATAATATCTTTGAATTTTTCCATGACCTTACTTTTTTTTTCTCTGTTTCGTTTTTAAGATCCAAAAAACGTGTACTCATACACTTTTGGATAAACGAACATAATATGGATTCTCGCTAATTAGAAACTTATATAAGGGGAAACACATGTGCTCCAAGCAGAGCTCATTTGATGCAGTTCAAAGAGGGGCTTCAATTAAAAAATAAATAAAAGCACTTCTAATTATCGTATTTCTTCATATAATATATCATTTTAAACAGAAATATTTAAACTTTTAGAAAATATGAAAAAGGGAAAAATAGACATTTTTTTGAAAAACATGTTTTGGTTTCCCCCTTAACCCTTCGTGACGGGAGTGCAAATGTGCATTCTTCACGGACCCACCCTTTGGGACGGGCGTTTAGATGTGCTTTTTACAAAGTGTGTGGGGAGGGGAGTTCAAATTGCATTTTCAGTTGAACTTTTTTTAATGCCCCCTAGAGGGCCCCCCCTTTCCATTATATTGAAACGAACGTAGCTAGAGTAACCTACCTTTAGTTGTTTATATTCTGATTATTTCATATTTTCCACATCAACTGGTAGGGGAGGGTAATTGAGAGGGAGCAAACAGAGCTCGGCTCATAAACTTTCCCCCTTTAGATGAAACATTCGCGCCCTTTAAACGCATCGAATACTTTTTTTTTATTTGTTTTACAACAGTGTGCGGTGTTTATGTCAGTTCTGCAAGATTTTGTTGTTTTCGGATATATTTCGCGTACTTTTCATATTTCAAAAAAACCTTATCCAGGTTATTATTTGATTGTTTTGAAAGGGATTTTCTCAACCTTAATATGAACAAAAGGGTGAAAAAAACCAAAGGGATAGTCACAAACCGGGGGTAAAAAATAATAATAATAAAAAAAAAACAAACATTTTTTGCTTGCAAATCATACAATGCTTTTCTCCCTGCCAGTTTTCCCCACTCAATCCTTTATTTTTTTCATTTTTTGTAAATAATCTTTTTCGTAATTTTTTAAAATTAATTTAAGTTAAATGTGTTTTGTCAGTGAAAATTTTTAAAAAATGAATAGTGCTTACAAAATTTATTTTCCAAGGTAAGTCATATTTTTTATATCATTTCATGTAAGTTAAAGAAAAAAACGATTACATTCTATTTAAGGTAACTGACAATTTGTGTTGTAATCTAAAGGGGTACCAAAAATTACGAGGTGGGACTGAAATTTTATTATTTATGCGTTTTTCAAATTAGAGTAAAAAACGCCTCGTCCTGAAGGAGTAGTCCTTACGCATTAACCCCGTTCCTAGCGAGCGGCTCGCAGAAAATCGCCCCGTCCTGAAAGGGTTAAAAGTGTTAAAAAATTTGCTCAGAAAAATTTCTTTCATTTTGGTTTTAAGAAAATTTAGTAAAATAGATTAGAACAATGTGTGTGTGTGTTTGTGATATTTCTGAAATATATCAAACGTGTTATTACCGTTTGCCTTATTTAGCTGTTAAGTACTAAATACATAGAAGAGTAAATTGAAAAACTATTACATTAAAATTAGTACATCATGCAAAAAATGTAGCTATTTTTGGTATATTAGTTATCGAACCGTACAAAGGTAACATTTAATACATTAACTCCTTAACGTAGGTGCTTGAGTTAATTCGAGCGCGCTAAACTGGGCAAACTATGCACACTCGAGATAATTTGAGGGGGCTATTTTTTGTTGAAATTTTTCACCGAAACATCATCTGCTCACGTGAGACTAACTGTTATCCGTAAATTTAGATAAAAACTATGTTTTTTCCTTTGCTAGACATCAGCGTTTGGATCGCATATCTTTATATATAAAAATCTTCTGTGCGTGCGTATGCGACTAATTCCTCCTAAACAGCTGGACCGATTTTGATTAAATATTTTGTGTGGGTTCAAGAGGATTCGAGAATGGTTTAGATTCACAATTCTTTTAATATGGTTTTGTTGTTTTATTAATAAAAACATAAAAACATTCAACTCAAATATTCACCTGCATTGTTGTAACAACGTTATTGTTATAAAAAAATTTATTTAAGGGCACAAAACCATTTTTTACCAAAAACCGGCCAAAACAAAACCCCAAATGCAAAATGAAAGGGGAATCATGCTTTGGATTTTTTTAATTAATATCTTTTCAAATAATCTTTATATATGTAATTCTTCTGTGCGTGTGTATGTGATTTATTCCCAAAACGGCTGGACGGGATTTTTTTTTCTTTTTTTTGTGTGGGTTCGTGGAGTCGAGAATGTTTTAAAAGATTCAAAACCGGTCCAATATCGCAATTAGTTAAAAGATATTAATTAAAAATTTTAAACAGCAAAATTTTTTTTCCCCCCTGTGTGCTGTTTTTTGGGGCCAATGAGGGGCCCGGGAAAAAAAGAGGGGGAATTTTCCGATATTTTCGCCTTTTTAAAATTCAATCTAATTTTTCATAAAAAACCCAGGAAAAAAATTTTTACAACTTTGGGAAAGATTATTCATTTCGCCACGATACGACACATATATCTTTATATATTTTAATTTTTTTTTGTTTTGTGACTGAACCCCCTTTAAAACGGCGGGACCGATTTGGACGATATTTTTTTGTGTGTGTTAAAATGGATTGGAGAATGATTTAGATTCACAATTCGGCCCAATATCGTAAAAATGCGCCAAAATTATGTAAGGGCGCGCGATTGTTCATAAAAATCTTTAAGGTATTATTCTTGAGGCCACTTTTTTTGAGCGGCAAACTTCAAATTTGAAGTTGTACTTCTACCACAAAATCCCAATTTTCCCTTTCGGACTCACCTACCCTTTCCCAAATGTTTGAAAATTTCCCAAATTGCTTGGTTTTTTGCAAAGACCATTAATAAGTCCCAAAGGGCAATCCCAAAGTCAATTTGTGGCTTTTGATTTAGAAAAACCCGTGTTATGAAAAAAAGCTCGAGTTTTTTTTTTTTCCCTTTTAATCAAAACAAGTTTATGTTTCTATTCAGAATAGGTTCTATATTCAACTTAGTTCATAGTAAATACATACTCACACGCAATCGATAGGTCGAATTGTGGTAACTGTACATGTGATGATGTCAGGTGTAATAACTTTCTTTATAAAAAATTTCATCAAAATGGTCCAGATTATTACAACTTACTCAAAAAAGTTTGTAATTTTCACATTTAAGACGTGTGTATAGGACAACGTCTGTCGGGCCTGCTAGTATTTTGTATAAATCATGGAGGTAAAAAAATTTTTAGTTCAAAAAGTTTATGTGAAAAAAATTAAAAATCGGGGTTTTGGTTTTGACTGCGGAACGCCATTTTTCCAGTTTTGTTCTAACAACGACAAAAAAAGAAATTTTTTCCCGAAAAAAAGAAGGAAAATAAAGAATTTTTGTAGGTAAAAAAGGTGTTGGGCTCTTGTTGTTATGTATTAAGCCTTTCTTCCAAATATTATAAATCACAAAAAAGGAAAATTTGAATAATTTTTAAAAACAATTGCCGTTATTATCATTTCTGTTAAAAAAGTATAAATAATTTGTACTGATAAAAATATGTTTTTTTCGAAAAAGCCATTAAAAAAGGAAGATAATAAAAGTCAATGCACGAGCAAGATTGCAATGTAGATTGCAAGATTGCAAAACTGAAATAAAAGTTTTGATTTATTTTGTAATTTTTAAAATTTTTTTGGCTAAATAAAGTTTTAAAATGTGTTTTCTTAAATAAAAAAAATGATTATATTATTTGCCGTTTTTTTTTTAAAAAAATGAGTGCGTTAAGGAGTTAATATGCTGTATGCAAAAGTATTACATATTTCGGTTTCTACGATGCTAATTAAAGCTACCATGATCAATAGAACATATGGTACTTATTACGTGCAATCGCAACCTATTGGCGAAATTATATGAAATGAACTACGTGATTGCTAATTCAACGCATACGACTCATGCGAAATTGGGGGGTTTCAAATTTGGGGGAACGAACGCTGGCGATTGTTGCGATAATACGTATATACCTAAACAGTTTGTTTTAAAAGTTATATTTTTGTTAAATTTTTATGTAATAGTTTTTCACAGCTTTGAGCTAATTATTCCAGCAAGTCAGAGAACTTCCCCTTTATCACATACAAATATTATAATTACAGTCATTAATTTATATTTTTTTTTACTTAATTATCGTTTAATATTATAATCCGATATAACAATTTTTATTAAAAATAAATTGAAATAATTCAGTGTGAAGTGATTATTTAATTAATAAAATTACAGGCAAATAAAAACACAGGTTTAAAAAACAGTGCCAACTCACTCAAATTATACATACATGACGACATGAAATAGCCTAATCATTAATAGATAGAAAGATAGAAATATAGTCAGAAGATAATTTAAAATTAAAGGCAGTAAAAATTAAATTAAAGGAATATGCAAATATATAAGGGAGGTTTTAGAATGATGTGAAATTCATATTATCAGTGTAAGGGTTTAAAAGAACAAATTGTTCTTTTTCATAATTTTATTCAAGAAAAAAAAATATAGACATTTTTTTCATAATTATCTCTAAATATGTAATTTTTCAAAATTTAACCTTTCTTTTTTAAAACAGAGAGAACTATAACAAAATATTTTTTAATTTTGTTAAAGGGTCTTGAAAAATAAATGATACTTTAGCTTTTTAACAAAAGTTTGTATTAGCTAAATTTCATTATTTGAACGTTTTTCCCAAGCAAATACTTAATGTTAGTGATTAAGATTTTTTTTGTAGCTTATCTCTTCACTAAAAAATTTTTTTTCCCTTTAAAAACTATGCTAAATACGTTTTATTTTTTTTTTAAAAAAACACACATCATCAAAAAGCTAATTTAATACAACTTTTACATGAATCGTTCCACATAAATTTTAAAACCAATTTTAAAATTTTTTAATTGAAGGAAATTTTGTAATTTTTTCGCAGGAAATCACAATGAAAATTTACTTTTATCCAAAAATAAGAAAAACTTCATGCTATCACGTTATCTGAAAAAATAATTATTATCTGGAAGATTTATATATTAAAAACGATAAAACTACATCATGTAAATTCTTCCATAATCATGTTTAAAAAGGAAAAAATATATTAAGTTAAAAAAAATATAATAATAAATATAAAATGTATGTCATTTTTACCAATAAAACATTTAAATATTCCTGTGGATTAGTAGAATCCTGTATTTAGCTGTACTTTGGGAGAAAAAATACATTCTTTTTCACTCTCTATTTAGGGTTTGAAGGAAAAAAAAACTAAGGTTTAAAGGGTATCAAAAAAAAAAAACACAACTAAAAAAATTTAAACAAAAAAAAAAAAAAAACATGCAAAGATGTTACGAAAGTTTGAGGAAAAAAAAAATAATAAAATAACTTAAATAATGGAATGGTGTTTTTTTTAAAATTTGTGTTCAACACACACTTTTACGTAAGGGAAAATACATTTTTTCAATTTTTTTTTTTCTTTTTCAGTCGATGATTTCTCTAAATTGAAACATTTTTAAAAAATAAAATAATTCCTTATAGTTTGAAGCTTTGTTTACTTGATTTTTCACAAAAAATAAAAAAAAATCTCTTTGAAAAAATATTTTTTATCGATCAGTTTTCATCTTTATATACTAAAAAATTTAAAAACAGGTTTTTTTGTTTTACTTTTTATTATATAAAAGCTGTAAAAAGTGATAATTTTTGCAGAAGGGGCCAAAAAAAAAAAGTTTTCTAATTTTAAAACATTAATATTTATTTTTTACAAAAAAAATCGTACAGATCCCCAACTACATTCGCTCCCAAACACAGAAGATTTTTCCCGCCACGCGGGTTTTAGTAAAAACCTTTTTAAAATTTTCGTTTTAACGCATGGCTTTTTTAACTTTACATAATAATATGTTTTAAAAAAAAATTTAAAATTTTATTTAAATCTGTCATGAAAAAAAAATAGTTATTTTCCTTTAAAATTGTTTAATCTTTTTTAAAACACCCTTTTATTTTGTGAAGCTTTAAACCAGAACACCAGTTCAAAGACTTTTTTCCCTTTTTTTCGAATCGAATGATCAAATTGACTATTCTGTTTATGGTTTCAAAATAAAAAACAGGGGGTATTTACTTTTGAAATTAGTTTAATCCGATATTCACGGCACAGTACAAAACACTAATTTTTACAGATTCATTATATATACATTCTAAAGTTGGCGGGGTTTTTTATACGAAATCTTTCGTTCAGTTACAGTTTCAGTAATTAGTCTTTAACTGGTTGTAGTTAAATACACCACATTATTGATAATTTTTCGATTGTAATCTGGTTTTATACTGAAAAATAAAATAAAAAAAAAGCTTAATTTTGAAGTCAAAAGTGGGCCATCCCCGTATGTATCCTGTATTAACATTTCTGGGATTGTAGTTGTAGCCCAAATTTTTACAAAATATTCACCCAATTCTTTTTGGAATGTACACTGCTGGCCCTCAAAGTTTTTGCACAATAACTTTTTCAAGCACCATTGACACAAAAGCAATTTAAATGTGGTTATAACCTTCAGTTTGACCATTGCAGTTCAAAATTACGCAAATTAAAACAAAGTATATGAAAGTATGCGTTTTGAAATAAAGCAAAAGGTTTAAAAAAATATAAACTAAAGTGTATAAGTTTACTCACATTTTGTTTGTTGAAAAAAAAAATATCATCAAACCAAAGCAAATAGCCATATTTAAAGGGATTAAATATAAACCGTACAAATTATCAAGATAAGAGTTAATTTTTATGTGTTTAATTTTATATATGACAAGTTCAAGAGTCTCTGATAGTTATTAAACTTGTTCTTAACTTAGTATTGTTAAATTAATTAAAAAATACATTGTAAAGTACTGATACTTTTATAAAAGTTATTAAACAGTGTAAATGTGTGTTTTTTTTATTATTATGTCAAGAATGTTTTCCCGTTTGTTTTTTTCTGTAAATTAAAATTTTAAAATTCTTTTTTTTGGTTTTTCCAAACCCCTACGCCCCCCATGAGTTATCACGCCCCCCTTTGGGGGTCACCCCCCTGTTTGAGAAACGCTGAGTTAATCCTTCCTGACGTCTTATCCATTAAATATTAATCTTAAGATCGTGACCACCGTCTTATCTACTAACCTAAACAGCCTAACGATCAATGTTAACCATTATATCGCCTACTACGACTGTCACAAAGAATTTACCATAAATTAAGTCATCTCAACGGAAAGCCCTTTTAATGAAACCCCAGAAAAGAATTTTTTCCCCCAAAGGGGAGTTAGTAAAAACCCGAATAGAGAACTCGTTATCTTCTCGCGCTTATATTAACCTGTGATCTTGAATTTTTAATTAATTAAATACGTTACCTAGACCATCGTTTCTCAAAATGTACCCCCCTTCCGCCTAGAGGGGCATGATATCCCTATGTAGGGGGCACAGGTATATTAAAAACTTGAAAATAAAAGATTTAAATAAGTTTTAATTTAATAAAAAGGAAAAAACAAAGTACATTCGGGGCATAAAAAATTAAACACACATTTGCTGTTATAAAAACTTATAAATGTATCAGTACTGCACAATATTCTTGATAGTTAATTTGTCATCATTAAATTAAAACCAAGTTTCATAATTACTAGTGCTTCCCATGAGATGGTCATATACAAAGTTTAATAATCATCTTGATAATTTGTGTAATTTATACGGGGAAACACGATGAAAAGTATGATTGAGAATTGGATGGAAAGTGTTGAAAGTTTGAGAAACACTGACCTAGACAAATGTAGTGCCGAAGTTTCATTTGTCTGCAACAATTTTTTCTTGGTGTTGGGAGTTTTTCCCCATCAATGTATATTATTCTAAAATAAGCTTCAATAAACATTTAAGTAAAATTGACATTATTTCGTTGATTTTTTCTAAACAATGTCATTTAATTCGAATAATATACCGAATAATTAATTAAAAGCAACACTAATGTAATCTTAATCGTTTAATTATAGAGGTCCCCCAGGTTTTTTTCCCCAAAATTGGGGGGAAACGACAAAATGTACTGTCTTTTGGGAAAGCTGGGTAACGACAGGCGAAAAAATTCAAACAGCCGCGATGAATTTCGCGGGCCTCGATCTGACTTTGTCAGGCAGGTGGCATTAGTCACAATAACAGCTATAACAATTACAGAACGTGAGAATATCTTGCAAAAATCAGCATTATTTTTACGAAATTTTAGATTTATTATTATTTTAAACAAATATCTTCATTTTACTTTTTCAAGATGTAAAGAGCTATAAAGGATTTTTAAAATAAGGGGTTTCTTATAAAAAAAAATTAAATATAAGGGTTGTTTAAACTAAAATACCTACTAGACAACTTTAAAAATTTGCGTAATAAAAAAATATATAATTACAGAAGAATCTAAGCACTTATTTTTTTTTTCTTATTGTTGATAAGGAAAAAATATAAATATACCATGTGGCATTCTATTTGTAGTTTCTTGCTCTTCGTGAGACCTTGGAATTTATTAACTTGGAGCCGAAGCTGGTTTTTATCGTTTGGTGTTATAAAAAGGAAAAATTAGATAGTTCGAAAACAGTAAAGAAAGAAAAGAAAAAAAAAAAAGGGAAAAAAAAGGGAAAAAAAGAAAGAAAAAGGAAGAAAAAAAAATTTTTTATACTTATCTTTTTAGATATAAATCCCTTCCTTGTGAATTTTCCTCAAAACTTTTATTAGAGAGATAATTATTATCTCATTACAAAAGATTTTAAGAGTAGTGCATTTTCAATTCTTCGCTCAACTCAACCTTTTTTCGTTATTAATTTTTCTTTAAAAAAGCTGCACATTCTATAGATCATCAAATGCAAAATTTTGAAGAACACTATTATCAAAGAATATCAGTCATCTTTGAAGATAAAAAGTACAAAAAACCCATTTTTTTAATTCCCACTATTAGTGCAAACCCCAGATATATATATTTAAAAAAGTATTTTAAAATTTTGGCATTTTAAAATTTTTTTGTTTTAAGTTTTGTTTTACTTATATAAAATTTTCTTGCACAAAATGCTAAATATTTTTATTTTTAAAAAGTTTAAGCGAATTTAAACAAAAGGAAAATTCAAATATTTACATTTTAAAAAAGGGGTTATGTGAATAACTGTCGATTAATAAAAAATATTTAGCAAAAAATGAGGTTAAACTTGTGGGGGGTTGATTTTTTTTATTACCTTTTAATTGATGCTTCCGGGGCTGAAATTTTTAAACTTTTTAGTTTTCGGGCCCAAAAAAAACCTTTTATTTTTTTATTTCATGGGAACCTCTTTTGGGGGAAAGAAAAGGGCCACAAGGGATAATTGGGTCAGGACTGTTTCGTGGTAAAAATTAATTTTAAAAAAAAAAAAAAAAAAGATTAAACACATGTGTGACGAGAAAGTGGTATTTCCTTTGTTAAAATTACATAACAGTGGGTAGTTCAGTGACCCGGAATAAAGTTTTTTTTAAGATGTCGGGCAAATTTTAATAAAGGCGGAAAAAAACCAAAAAAAGGGGCACCATATTTTGATGACAGAAGAACAAAAAAAACCGTGTTTCAGAGGTAAAAGATTTCCTGGGCTTTCCATAGAATTTTTAGTGATGCTGGTGTTTCTTAGTTAAAAAAAATAGGAGTAATTTGCAGATGTAAGATAAAAAGGGAAATTCCCCGAAAACAGCCGTATCTCAATTTTAAACAGCACAAAGGGTCTACGTGGGCCATAAACACATTAATTGGACAAATGAATATTGGTCACAAGTTATATAGAGGAACGAAACTAAAATATCGTTATTCGGTAGTGATAGTCTAAATTATGTAAGAAGTAAGTTAGGATAATAAATGCATCCTGACTGCACCCAGGCAACTGTGGAGTACCCACATAGTTTTTTCATTTAGTCATACATATCAGCAGATGGTATCGGTCATCTGCATATCATCGACGGGACACTGAATGTTATAAAATACATTGACATCATTCTAGAAACCAAACTTCTGCCTTCCCTCAAGGATATATTTACTAACAATGCTTCATTTATTTTTCAGCAAGATTCTGTTCCTCGTCCCACAGTAAAGTAATTGGAAGATTGTTTCCATTCTAAGATCATTAAGTTTTTGTCCTGGCCAGGAAACAGTCCTGACCTCAATCCTATTGAAACCTTGTGGTACCGTTTGAAAACTCTTGTCCGAATGAGTTACTCATGAAATAAAAAAGTACTAATTGAGGATATAATTGTTTCCTGGCTTCATGTAATAACGTAGGAAGAGCTTAAAACTATTTTCAGCTCTGTGAAGTATCAATGTGAAGCTATAATACAGAATAAATGCAACCTCACTAAGCTCTGATAACTCACTGCTATCATCAGTATCTTATGTATATAGACAGTTATTGTGTGTGCAGCATAACTTTTTTGCTTTGCAAATATTGGAATTTTTGTTTTTGTATTGAATTCAGAATAAAATTTTCTCTGAAAAGATATAAAATATTTAGCATTTTGTGCAACGCAAAATTTTATATAAATATACAAACTTAAAAAAAAAACAATTTAAAAAAGTGTCCACAGTTTTGTCCACCATTGTATATACATTCGAACCTCCACATAACGAGCCTCTATATTGCGTATTTTTCTATATAGCGAACTTTTTCCAGGAACCAAGAACATTTCCCACTTTCCTTCGTAAAATAACCTCCCTACAGCGAAGTACATTTTCTATATAACGAACTGTTTCACTTGTGATTCAAATTTTTCTCCCTATTCTTAAAGTATTTCTTTCCATTTCGAGTCATTCTGTCTTTTAGCACATTTTATGGTGGTCATAAATCTTGAACTGGTTTTATTAGGTGCCTAACTCGAAGAGAGCAACATAATTCTGGACGTTTCATCCAAGAAGTGCAAACTTTAAACCCCATTGTCCAGTTCATGTCCATTCAAACATCTTCCATATCCCTTTTCGCCCTCAGTGGATTTTCGTACCCTTGAACTAATCTCCATTCATTTGTAGTATTGATCAATCGTAATGGTAACTTCGTTTCTTGTGGCTCGAAAATGTTAAAATGTAAGTGCTTGAGGATCAAAGAAAAACATTTAATTCTTCAGAAAGTGGATAAAGGTTTTCCTTTCTTTTTTATAGGTAAGATATATAAAATAAATATATATTAAGTTACAAAAAGGTGTGAATAATTACTTTTTTTTAAATATATAGTGTTTATGAACTTAAAATTTGTTTTATGTGATTTATAAGGAAAATTGAAAGATATGTACCTCTATATAACAAATTTTCCATATAACGAACTTTTTTCGGGATTTAGCGACTTCATTATATTAAGGTCCGACTGTATATATATATATATATCTTGTTCAATTTCAATCGTCAATAAAATACTTTTTATTCATTCGCTCTAGTACAAATACATTTTTTGAAACTTGTAGTGGATGACACTTGATGTTAATACAGTTTTTTCAAATATTAATTCTATTTAATTAACGAATAAATAGTAACAAACAAGAATAATAGTTCAACACCATATATAAAAAGGAAAATCACTCTTTGTGTCCCTGTAGTGCAATGGATTACGCGTTGGGATTTCTAATCCAAAAGTCGTGGGTTCAAATCTCACCTGAGATGGCCTAATTTCT
>BMAV01014390.1:0-73547 GCA_019973955.1 Trichonephila inaurata madagascariensis | reverse complement strand
GCTACTCCACTGTTACCTGCTATCACACTAATGTAACCATTCCAAATAGAAAAGAATATCAATTCGTCCCCGATGGGGACAGCAAAAGAAAAAGTTGACATATTTGATTTTTGATAAAAAATTTTTTATACAATGTTTTAATAAGTAAATTTCTAAAGGGGGAATACAGGCGGGCCCTTTAAAACCCGGGGGGCCGCAGGTTATATCGCGACTCAAAGCCTCAAAAAAATTGAACCGTTTAGCCATTCTAGATGATGAGCCGCATGTGACACAAGGACTCGAACCTGTGACTCGATAAAAAAAAAAAACCCTATGCATGGGGAAAATACCCTTTTTGTTGCTCTCTTAAAGAAAGCCTGAACAGAACCAGCAGGAATCTGGGATTCGGGATCACAAACAAGTTCAATATGCCTCCAAAAGTTTCTACTTATTAAAAAAAATATATGGTTTAAAAGTACAAAAGTGTTGTAATAGGGGGGAATTTTGTTTGTCATACAGTATTCAATGGCCACTTTTAAAAGTAGTTTTTATTCTGCGTCCAAAGTGAGGAGAGTTATATTAACGTCACATTTTGTAAAAGTGTTTCCCAAAAGTTTCTATTTTCGCGCCCCAAATTCAATTATTTCATGTCCCTCATAAAAATAACAACAATTGAATTCAATAATACTATATTTTGACGCAAAACTACGTTACGACTTTAACCTCTTGGCCTTCGGCGTATATAAACGTCTTATACCCGAAAATTTTCCCCCGGGACATATATATGTTTTTTACGAACGATCTTTTGAGCACTGTATCCATAAAACTATTCCAAAGGCTTTAGAATGCAATAAATGAACCTTGACATTTTTGTGAAAGATTTACTTATATCAGATTATATTTGCTTCTTTTTTCCCTTTCCCCCCAAATCCAAATTTATATACCCCCATTTTTGGGGAAATATTTGGCTCGGGGAAGCGAATCACTTCTTTTTTCGGGAGTTTTTTTTTTTAAGGGTTTATTTTAAAACCGTACAAATTATCAAGATAAGTATTAATTTTTCTATTTAATTTTATATGTGACAATCCCATGGTGTCATTGGTAATTATTAAACTTGTTCTTAACTTAGCATTGCTAAATTACTTATAAAATACATTGTGTATCCCTTATATATTTATTAGTGTAATATATCAGTGTGTAAATGTGTTTTTTAGTTTTTATTATGTCAGTATGTATTTTGTTTATTTACTTTCAGTAAATTAATAATTTACTGAACTCTTTACTGCTTTGTTTTCGACTTTTCAATATGCTCGCCCCCCCCTCTTGTAGAGTTGTCATGGACCCCAAGGGGAGCACGCCTCACAGTTTGAGGAACGCTGCTGTAAAGCAACTAGAGGGAGTTCGTAATTTGGCACCTCCGTCAAGTGACGAGGATGACACCTGAGTTAGCACTTCCTTCTCCTAACTACCAAGCATACCAATGGGTGGTCATTGAGCCTTCACAGATTTAACATGCATCGGCACCTTCTACCGACGGACCAAGTCATTTTGAACCATTTTCAAGTGAGTCGTGGATTTGATACACCAGAGCTGGCACCCTCTCCCACTACTACACCACACCAACGGGAGGCCATTTCAGCTCTCGACATATTTAGCGTGCATTGCTGCAATACACGGCGGGTGTTTAGTGGTACTTGGCTCGAACTCGTAGCAAAGCCAGCCACGATCCGATACCTATACCACTCGGCTACCGCGTCTACTCTACACGTGTGAAAGAGAATTATATTAATGGTTAAACTATAAAGAGCAATCTATACACGGTGGGTCTTCAGTGGCACTTATTCGGTGAAATCTCTTAGCAGTTTCTCCTCTCAATTGTAAAGTTGTCACAAATTGTTTTTAGTGTAGACCACAGTAGTCAAGTTTTGTGATCAGTGTTATTTTTGTCGATGTGTGTGCTCGAGTCCAGATGTCACGGAAGGTTCGTCGTATAGATGTTCTATCTGTCGAGACTTGAAGTTCTCATGTTAGTGTTGTATGGAAGTTTGAAGAGTCTGTCTTGAACTGAAATATTTCAAAATTACCAGACCCTCGAGGTTGCTTTGTTACGTCAACAAAAAAGCAAATTTGTTCAGAATAAACCGCCACATATTACTCGTCACCTTCCAGATATACATTTGTAATTTAATTTAGAAATCCAGTGAAATACGTTTAAGGCGAAAACACTTAAGACGAAATATCGGTTAATACAAAATATTACTACGGTCCCGACAAACTAATATGTATTTCCTTCAATTTTTTCTCTTAAAATGCAACGAAAATCGCTTAACACGAAAAGATTTCCCTTCTGGGAATGGATGAAATACAGGAAATACCAACCCCGCAAACGAGATTTAAGAGGGGTGTGAATTGAAAGAGAGGTGGTTTCACATGTTTTGTAGAAAGGAGGCTAACTTGACTTTGAAATACCCTCACGGCCTGTGATAAGATCCAATTTTGTTTATCTAAGCTCCTTTCGTCCTCCACCGCTAGAACCGCCACACAAAATCTCCCATCTTGGAATTAGGGGACGAATTAATTGCAACCTAAAAACCAATAAATTTAATTAAATGTTTTTTTTCGTATTTTAGGTGTTTTACGGGCCGGGGGTGTTTAGTGGTTAGGCTGGACCAGCCCGGGAAAGCCTGGGTTCGATCCCCCCGAAAATACCGTCCGAGTAAAACACGTAGTACATGCTCGTTAAACAGTTTACCGAAAGTCTTGTGGGTGAATCAGAGTGAATGGGACTGGAGAATATTTCTCCCCTTCAGTTCCATGCCAAATTTTTGGGAATAGATAGATGGTATCGCATTAAGCCCCTTTCTCCATAAATTTTCCCGTCCCCTTTAGGGGAAGGCCAACGACAGACGAATCCACCCCTTTTTACAAAAATTTCGTAGGCCCGATCTGACAGTCAAAAAAAGTTGGATTAGAAACAACAACGACAATAGAAGTGTTTTACGAGCACAATGACGAAGAGCTCAGGAGGAAAGCAAACTTCTAATTCTCTTGTTGTTAACAATGCCACCTGATCAGCAAAGGCCAGATCAAGGCCCACGAAATTTCATGACAAAGGCTAAGTGACGCCTGCTGTCGTTAGCCGTAGCTTGAGCACCAAGTACAGGTGAAAGAACAGTTTAGCCTCGATTTCACCTCCCCAATTTGAGTGGGAGAACTCCCTAGGGTGGTCAGGGCTCCTCACCTCTCCTTCCACGAACCCTCACGAGACTTGCGTCTGACGACTATTTAAAGTACCCCTGCTTTACCGAAGGCACTATACATTTACAAACATCCATGTCTTCACCGGGTTTAAACCAGGCCCAACGACACAGTAGAAGTCAGCGCCGCTAACCCCTCTACCGGATGGACTCTAATTCTCTCTCAAAATGGCTATTGATCAAAAATAGGTGAAAACGAAAAATTTGTAAATATTTAGGTATTGTTAACTCTGCATAATCAACAATTAAAACTAGATTGCCCATATGAAGTCATTTTTGGATTGTTTTTTTAACTCTTCATTTAGAAAACAATTATGTATATAATGATATCATTTCTTCGACTTTTTTAAAATACATTTGTTTTCCACACAAGTGAAGTAAAAAAAAATTTATTGTTAATATTTACTAATAACTTGTTATATGACAGTAAATAATATGAAAATTATTAAAATTAATTTTAACAAATTTTTTATACATTATTTATTCTTTTCACAATGCAGTCATTTTGACTGATTTGGGCAATATACGTATATACTCAAATTTCAGTCTTTCTAGTGTTAAAACAAGAGAGCAAGCGCGGAAATGCTTTGATCATGAGTAAGTTTGAGCAAGAGTGGCCAACACGAGGATTTATAGGAGATGGATTTACTTGTGATAGTTGTGGCCGGACGGTCCTTGGTAATTTCTTTATGGTGCCCCTTGACCGGATGTTCTTCTACATTTTCCTTTCGGAGAGGGGTTCGTCAAAAGAATTTCCTCGGTCCCCTGTTGTAGTCGAAATTCTATACATTTATGAATGTAACTCTGAGCGATTAGAAGTATCCAATCACACAGAGACTCAGCTTGAAGACAGCAGTGGTTTCCTGCCGCACTTGCACAGGTGACTTGCCCACTATTTAAAGAGCATACGCTACGGACGGTCTTCTTTTATTGCAGTAATTTGGGTGTTTTTGGATGAAAGGATGTAGAAATTATTTAAACAGAGCTGAAACTTCTTAATGAAATGTTTGAGTTCTGGTTTATTGGACTGTCCTTCTGAATCATTGGAAGAATTGCTGCAATGCAACATGATAATGTGTGTACAGCCCCACTGTGGCAGACAAAGGTATTTTTTACAGTTTGTTCAAAAGCTAAAAATTATTAAAGCAGATTTTGATGATTAAAATTAAGTGAAAAATGCAACTCTTCTTCCCTACATCATCTTGAAAAGGAGGAATATCATGAAAAATATGCGTAGTTGTGACAATAATATCCCACCTTGTGAAATGAATAACAAAATGCATGACATAGAACAATTATTTGACAATTTGATGCTAAAAGACAATGCAAGGAAAAATATCAGATTATTTTCCAAAAAATCAATAAATGTTTTAGTTTCTTTCAAAATTCAAAATTTTTGTAATAAATACATAAGCTATTGTGAATATTTTTGTTCCATTTACTTTATTAAATATATGCATATACAGTGGTGTAACTAAACTCTGCGGCAAAACTTTATAAGTAATAGTACACATCAAGACAAACAATAGTGAATACGAAACTTAGGTCCCAAACGTCTTCCGAAGGAGATAGGTGCCATTAAAGTTTAGGGTCCGAAATTCAAATCATAATAAACAACGGAAAGTGGTTCGATTCTTCTTTGCGGGTTTCACTAAAATTGTTCTTTTTGGACAGTATTTTCTTGAAAAATAATCTCAGAAAGTAAATCTCAAAAATGTCAATAGAAGGTGCCTTAGACTTTGGAGTAACGAACAACTACTTTTTAATGTTATTTTTCGTATCATATTAAATACTTTCAAAAACTTAAATTTTGAGCTAAAAATCTGACTCGCTCTGGGGGTGGTTAAGTAGTGCACAGAGTTCAGTTTCTCGATCTTGGTGTTGTAGACCAGGTAGCAACTACTACCTCCCAAGCAAAATAAATGGGTGAGGGATGAAAAAATTTTAAAAATATTCATATAATAGACATGCTGGAATCCTCTGCTCAAGATAAAAAGAAAATACTTTGATGTACGCACGTAGTGCGTATGAATGAAGATTGAATGAATTATGACATATAGAAAATGGTACACGCATGATTTTCTTGCGGAATGACAAAAACTGCTCGAAAGAGCGCCCACTGCTAAAGATGCAGGCCTCACACCGCCGGCGGAGGGACTATCAAACATAGCAGTCAGCCCGGTATCTCCCGGATATCACCTGCTACGGCGGTTCTGCAAACTCACGGCCTCGTCGGAGTCGACAGGACTTGCGTAAACAAGACTTTCATGTGGCCCCCAGAGGACGAAATCTAGGTAGGAGAGGCGTCAGGTGAGCGTGCCGGGCCAATTTACCAGGACCACCCCGTTCAATCCATCGACCTGATATGTGCCAGCATCCACGCACTTCGCAATATCTGTGCATTCCCGAAATGCAGGCTCTCCGTCATGTTAAAACCACATATGAGCCTTTATGTTAGCTAGAACACTTTGCAGTAGAATCCTTACTTCCTACATACAAAGTTAGCACCATACAGTTAAATCCTTTTTGTGTATTGTAAAGCTTGCATGCAACAAGGATTTTGCATATTTTGGTAATTCTATGGGGAAGAAATTGCTCAGATTCGTCATGAATAACTTTTTATTTAATTTGTCATCCCTCTCTCGTTTATTTTACGTTTAGTGGGTAATAGTTGCTGCCCAGTCTACGACCGAGCTTCGAAGGTCGTTAATAGCTTAACTGCGTATAGGGGAGGAGGTGAGTCTTCAAATTTTACCTCCTGAACACAGTTGAATTTACGTTACTTAACGACCCCCTTAACGATTCGCGTTTGCTCTCAAAATTTAAGTTTATGTCTAAGCTTTTGAAAGCATTTAATGTTATACAAAAATAACAATTAAAAATAGTTGTTCGTTACCCAAAGTCTAAAGCGCCCTCTATCGACATTTTTGAGCTTTAAAATTTATTTTTCAAGAAAATACTGACAAAAAAGAATAATTTTAGCGAAAACCACTATGAATAGATCCAATTGTTCCGTTTTTTTATAATTATTTGAAATTTTCGACCCTAAACTCTTTTACGGTACCATTTTGGAAGTCGTTTGGGACCCTAAGTTTTCGATTTACTGTTGTTTGCTTGTGTGTAATATCACCCCTTAAAGTTTTCCCGCAGAGTTTAGTTACACCCTGTATACTACATTCACGGATTTAAAATGTTCTCAATAACCTCAGCGCTTTGTTGAAAATTTTCGCACTATCCTATGACATAAAATTATTTCAAAACGAAAAAAAGTCAGTCCTTCAGTTTTGAGTTAAATGATTTTCACTGTGTGTGTATATCCGGTAGTATATAATGACTCCCCCATTTTATTTACATATTTACATTTAGTTTGTGGGGTGCAATCAGAAACGCTGGGAGACGCTAAACGTATGCAATCTAGACAGTAAATCCGGAAAGCTACCGTATGATTTCACGAAACACAACTATCGAGTACTGAAAATTACAGCACTTCACATAAATTTGACAACATCTCAATAAGAAGATTGTGATGATAAAACATGCATTAAACTATTGCTGTACATTTTAGAAAAAGATGTCTTCATTAAATCTAACCACTTTTATGCAATGTCAAATTAAATTGCATACACATGAAATCAATTAGTGGTTTTACATGATGCCCAAATGAATTAGGAAGATGAAACTAATTATCCTTGTGGAGAAAATTATTCAGAACATTTTGCAAATAAAGCAGATGATACTGCCAACTGCTATAAATGACATTTTAAAGTAATCATTGATGTGTGTCTGTGGAAATTGAATAAATCTAGAAATTTTACACACACACGTCCCTGCTTCTCATTTAAACATAAAATTGTAATGTTTAATGTATTCCGTTGACATAGCATTTATTTGGATCGGTGGAATTTCGTAATGTGTTATTGAATTAGTCCCGTGTACTTTCTAGTGATTTCTCAAAGAATATTTAGATCACACAAAACCAGTTAACCTCATTATATCTTGATTAAATATTTAATATATCCATTTGAAATATTGAAAGTACACCTTAGTTTGCTTATAACTCCATGATACAGATTAACTATTACAATTTGATTAGCTCTGTCTAGCAAGCACAACGTATATGAAACATGTACTTTTCCATCATTATTTTTAAATTTTGAATGTTATAATGCTTTTTTTTATAATTATATAAACTAAATAATTGTAATTTGAATTTTAGTTTTAGCCATTGATAGAAGACAATTGTTGTTGTTGACATGTGTTTTTTATCCTGGAAACATATGAAAATACAAGTGAAGAAGTACAGAAAGCATATAATATAATAGAAGAATATATACATTTATTGCAGATGATGATCCCAACATATAACAAGAAGGGTGTGCCGCTTCTCTCGAGACGGGAATCCATTACAGGCGAAAGACCGACTTCTTTCCTGAAATTAGAAGATGGCCAACCATGTCTTACTGGGATTCGAACCCGAACGCATCTCGGTTATAAGCTGAGGGTCATAGCCACCCATACTGGCTGGCCGACAAAACAATTGTTAAGTATGTTTGGCCAATACTTCTTTTATTCCAAAGTTTCAATATAAATTTAATATTGCATATCTAAGAACCCTAGTTTTTATTTGAGAAATGAAGTTAAACATATTTATTCAAAATGGTTTTTAGTAATTTTTATTTTCTTTCGATTTTCAAAACTAATGAAATAAAACCTATGATAAAACCGTGAAATTTTTTATAAAATAGTTTTTTCGCATAAAATGTTTTCAACGGTATAACTTTGGTATTTGGTTATAATTAGTTTCAACTTTATGACAAAACATATAGAACCAAGTTTCACTTAAAGCAGTGGTTCTTAAAATCCTATGGCTCCCTCCGGAGGCCCCAGCGCTTTTCTATAGGGTCTACTAAAGGTTTCATTTAATGTTTCTTTTTGCACACGAAGACCTTCGTGGAAAAATTGAAAAAAGTGCCACCTAGACTAGATAACTAAATGGCCCCAATGGAAAAATACTATAGCATGTATTTCCTCTGATCAAGAATAATAATTCATCTTTATTGTTTGTAATACATAGTCATTACACACAACGTAATATTTTCCAAAAATGTAGTAGAAACGCATGTTCAAAAGATTAATAACTGAATTCATTGGGCGCCAATATGATACAACGACCGTATCCCCTCCTGATTTCCTAATCGGCCAGCACCATCCTTCTCATTAAGAACTTTTAATTAATATAAATAAGTACATTATTTATTTATTTGGAATTATATTTTGTAATATTTTTTATCTAGATTTTTATTGTTTTCTTTAAAGGGAAAAAAAGTGTTTAAAAAAGTCTGATCAGTTGCAGAGGCAGTCTTAGAACTATTGTGGAACCTTTATAGATCTCGACTAAACCGAGATCTTTGGGGTCAAAAGCGGGCATAAATGGATAATTTTCACGATATTTAGTGTCACTGATTAGAATACATGCGCGTAAATTTTTTAAGGACATATTGAGACTAGGCGAGTATTATTTTGGCAAAAAATTAACTTAGAATAACCTTTTTTCTCAAAACATTCCTTTTTATAAAAAAAAGCTGATGAAAGTAATATTTTTGCTTATATAGACTTCTCCATGAGTCTCTGTGAACTAGGACTTTTGAAAACTCATATATTATTTTCAGCGTTACCACCCATTGAATAATTATAGGCTTTTTTCTCTTAAAATTCTCCTCTGTTGTAGTAAAATATTGATAAATCCAATTTCTAAGTTACATATTTCAAAATTCGAAGTTCAGCCTGTATTATATTATTGGTTTCGTATATAGCTCAGAGATCTGAGCTATATACAGGCTAAAATATTATTATAATAGAAGCATTTATCATAAAAGGAGAATGTTCTGAAAATGGGTCCATCTATGTACCATTTTTTGTCAAAAATATTGTACTTAAATAAGCTCTTGCATTGTAATAATATTTTTAAAACAACTTTCTATACGTTTTCTAAACACTAAATATCCTAAATATTATTCATATTTTACGCTTTTGCAAATCACGGTTCTGAACGTAGTCGGATACCTTAAATCACTCTCGGCCATGTGTTGGGTCAGTAGGTCCCCCTCAAGACTTTGGGGTTCGCTATGTCCAGTTGAAACATGAAGGAAAGCAGCAATCGAATGTTTAAGAACAACCGATTAGTTGAATTTCCGGCGATGTTTTCGTATAAAACAAACCATTAAGTAGAGTAAAGACAAAAGATCATCGCTCAAGAGATGCACCACAAGTTTATTAGTTCTGTTGAATCGTAACTACACAAAGTCCTGACGCCCCTCATAATAATTCCTTTCAGCGTAGAGCAAACGATATTAATCGCGTAGAAGTTCTCAAGCCATCGGCCCCTGGAAGTTTTGAGTATATGTAATCAAACCAAAATTGGCCTTCTATAGTCGTAATTCATTTGACCATAGCCTCAATATATTACCAATATCACCTGTGTCGTGGCCCAACCATGATATTAATGTACAGTCACAAACAATCTAAGCTTACGATGTTTAAAATTTATTTTTCTCAAGAACTTACCATTAGAGAATAGTTTGGAAGAAAAACTGCTCTTCAGGACGTGTAATATGCCCGAATTGGCTTCCTTCCCCTTTTTAAAGGACTGACACTGTTTTGTGTCTTCGGGCAATGCGGTGCTGAAGATAACTAGGCAGGAGAAACCCAGGCAGTTTACCCATAAACTGGCTAGATTTCCTATTGCTTCCGTTGTGAACTAATACTTATCTTTGCTTGCATTGCCCTAACATCCCAATGCGGCGGGCTGTTGAAAGCTAAAATCTTATTTTTTGACAATTTGAGATTTTTACATTTTCATTTTGTATAGATTTTAACCTTTCTAAAAAATACCTTATTTTAACATCTAGGTCATTATAAGCTCTAAAACCTATTTTAAATCACGTTGTACCTGGCCCCACCCATTTCACTGGAGAAAGTGTGTAAACAAAGTACATTTTGCTTAAAAGTGTAACGTCTGAGAAAACAAAAACATGTATCTTTTTATTGTAAACCATTCCCTTTGAGCCATTTCCTAGCCGATTAGAAGTCTCACTGTATACATTAAAATCAATTTATCTCAAAATGTAGATTTTGATGGGCGATGTACATTTTCTGAGGTATATAAATTTTTACGATATATTTATAATAATGTCTAGTATATACTGAAATGAGCTTTTGTAAAAAAACTCAAAAATTTATGTTTTACAAATTTTTTATGGGAAAAATGGGTTAAATTTCGCAATGTTTCGAAAAATATTTTATAAATTATTAAAATATTCAAAATGATTTAAAAGCTCATTTCAGTATAATCAGAAATGTGTATTTTAATTGTATAAAAAATTTCAAGCCTGTACATATATGTAGATTTTAAAAAGGTTCGACGTGAAAAACAGCCAATTAACATGTTATATATATAGGAGTATATATGGCTTTTCCCCTAACTTCCCTTAAGAAGAACGAAAACATTTCTAAAAACAAGAGTTTGGCCAAATGGTTTACTAGAGCTCACCAAAAAGGTTTTGAGTTACAAAAACGATCCTCTGAGAAGAAAATGTATTTAAACGCAAAATGAAAAAAAAAATAAAAATAACAAAAATTATTCCTCAATTGACACCAAAAAAATTTGCTGAAAATAAAAATTCCTGTTTTCTTTTCTATTTCACATGAATAAACCATGATATCGAAAGGAAAGTGATTTATTTGTGATCCCCTTCTCTTTTTCAGAGATAAACTTCTCATACATCAGAATTGATCCAATCTCATGTAAGGGTTTTGGCCACTGATTCTAAAATCAGTCTTAATATATGATTTTAATTTAAAATGAACGAAAATATTTCTATCGATAGAGTAGAAACATATTTTTTTAATATTTCTAGATGCGGAGACTAAAGGAAATTCTTCATTGGAAAAAAAATGTGAACACGATGGGATTAGAACGTGAGAACACGTAGTAGTCAGCACCTCCAGCGGAACAGCGGATACAATTGGAGGTATTTTTCAATTTAAGAAGTTGTAAATAAGAAATAAACGGCTCGTGAATAGAATTGTGTAAGATAAATAGAGTTTGGTCCATATATAAGCCAGTATTACAGTTAAACCACCAACTCTCTTAATCTTTAATTAATTTATTTTTGAAGCTTTTGATAGCAAAATAAGAAAAAATTGGAGGGACCCCCCAATTAGAAACCCGACGAATTTAGCATAATGCCACTAAAGAAATACAGAGTGTATCTAAAATCTTGGGTGATAAGGGGTGATAGTACACATCAGGACAAAAAATTTTAAAAAAAACTTAGGCCCCAACGTCTTTTAAGATAGGCGCTATTTTTTGGGGTCAAAATTTCAAAGGATTATAAAAAAAAAAAGGGGTTCGTTCGGATTTCGAAAAAAATTTTTTTTGCGTATTTTAAAATAAATTTTAAAGATAAATTAAAAATGTCGATAGAATGTGCCTTATATTTGGAAGAACAACTATTTTTCCGTTTTTTTTCGTATCATTTAAATACTTTAAAAAACAAATTTTTAAAAAAAATCTGACCCCTGGGGTGGTTAAGAAAACGGAAATGTGTTTTCCCCAAGGGGGAAATTTAAAAACCCCCCACTGAACAAAACAAGTTTCCCGATTTTGATGTCGGGACCAGGCGAACTACTCCCTTTACACTTAAAATAAACGAGTGAGGAGTGAATATTAACGTCCACTGTTGCTACACGAGGGTTTTCGGCGACGGACCACCTTTTGAACCATGACCCGGGCTGGACGACACCCCCCCCCCTCCCCTAACTCCACCCCACCCAGCGGGAGGACGTTTGCCTCGACAGATTGCGGCATCGCTTCCCACGGTGGGTCTTGAGTAGTAGGGCCGAACTCGTGACAAGGTAACCACGGTCCGATACCTATACCACGGGGCCCCAGCCCTATAAAATAAAAAAGAAAAATGACAAAATTTAAAAAATTTTTCATATAAAGACATAAGAACTTCCCTCAAAAAAAAAAACAATTTGGTGTGCACAAGTAGTGTACATAAATGAAAGTTGAATGAATGATGACTCGTAGGAAAAGTTACACGCATGATTTTCTTACGGCATCACAGAAACTGATCGAAAGATCCCCGACCAACAAGAATGCATGCCTCACACCGCCGGCGGAGGGACTGTCGAACATTAGCAAATACCTCAGGTATAGCCAGCTAAGATGGCAATCCTTGCTACCAATGCCTCGTCAGAGTCGACGGGCCTTGCGTAAACAGGTTTCTTCATATGGCCCCCGGGAAAAGTCGGCAGGAGGGTCATGTAATTTCCCCAATTTTTGGATCACCCCTCCAGCCCAACGCCGGATATGTTGTACAATGCACTTCGCACATCTGCGTTGAATTGTGCAGGCGCTCCGTCAAGTTGGAAGCATATACGAGCCTTTATGTTGGCTGGAACTTTTTGCAATAGAACTGGAAGCACTGCTGTAGAATACTAGATACGTTCTTCCGTCCAGGCGCCTTGTCAGAAGATATAACCCGATCAAATTATCGTGGATAATTCCGGCTCGCACATTACCGCTGAAACACCGTTGATATGAATGAGGACGAATAGCGTGTGGATTATTGTACGTCCATTTGTGTACATTGGGCGCATTGAAAATGACTTCCTGTCTGAAACTGCATTTATCGGTGAATAGCACGTGTGTGGAAAAGTCTTATTGCACAACCTATCGTTGGAGGAAGCATCTTTAAAAACCGACATGTCTCTGGTGCTTGGTTGCTTTCAAGACGTGCACACGCTGCGCATGAATGGGTCGAAGGCCTTCGGCTGCCATCACTCGCCAAACCGTCATGTGGCACAAAATTTGCGGCGGCGAATACAGTCCACGTGCTCGTCTCCGGTTGCTTCTCAATTCCCCCTTTATGCTGTTCGTTCCGGTGTCCTCGCACCCTGGAAAGGGTTTCATTTCCCGTGTCCAACCCCCTCTTTAGACGCCGGAAGGTTGGGCCCCTTGGGAACGTCTCGAAATTGTTCCCCCAATCGCCGGGGCCCCCTTCATTCCCCATCATCAACCGTAAATTAAAGGGATTCGGTCATTTCTTGATTATTCCTGATAACCCTACACCCTCAAAACAAAAAAAGATGAATGTGACAATCATAGTTTTTTATAGCACTTTAATCCTTGAAAACTTAGCACCATGCAGTTAAATCCTTGTGCACTACACTTTGTATGCAATTACTCGGAGAAACTGCTCCTGTCTGTTATGAATAACTTTTTTATTTAATTTTGTCATCCCTCTCTGCTTATTTTACTTTTTGTGGGAAGTAGTTGCTGCTTTCCTTTGGGAGGAGGGCGTTAAAAAATTTAACCTCCTGAACACAGTTAAGTTTCCCTCTTAACCACCCCAACGATTCAGATTTTGGCTTTTAAGTTTAACTTTAAAACCCTTTTTAATGTGATAAGTAAAGAAAAAATGTTGTTCGTTACCCCAAAAATTAGCCCCCTTTATCAAAATTTTTTGACCCTTTTTTCAAAAAATTTTTTTCAAAAATACTGAGGAAAAAAAATTTTGGAAAACTGCTAACAATCGATCCTTTTTTCTCCCCTTTTTTTTATAACCCTTTTGAAACGACCAAAACTTTGATGGTACTTATCTCACTCTTGAACTTTTTGGGCCCCTAAGTTTCCTTTAAATCTGTTTGTTTGTTTTGGTTCACACCTTAAAATTTTTCCCAAGAGTTTAGATACATCCTATATATGAGCGCCTTACTCCAGAAAAATTGCAAAATTCGCAATAAATAGCAAGTTCAATCTTTATATTCAATTCATAAATTTATTGTTAGGCATTTTAGGAATTAAAAAAGGAAAAAATATTTTAATTAAAATGGTTTTGAAAAGCCTATGATGAAAATCAATTGCGGAAATATCTGCAGTAGTATTATTTTCTTGGAAATATGGTATTATTTTCTTTCCCTCGAACCCAAAAAGATGCCATCTTTAACCCATTCGTTCCCATTCTAAATCCATCTGGGTATACGTTTCATTCATAAGGGCCATGAAACTGATAGAAATAAATCACTCTATTAAATGCTTTCACAGAATCAGAAATAAAATTTTCTTTTGAAGGGCATTCAACAATATTGTTTTAAATAATATCAGGGTTTTGAAGTTTCCAGATTTAATGTTTAAGAAAACCTTTCATAAAACAGAAATTAATGGGGGGAAGGTGAATCCAAAGTATGTATAAGGTTTTCGTATATGTGGGGTTACATAGCAATCATTTAGTGAATTTTAGCCTTTTATAAGCAGGCAATTTCTTTGCCCAAAATATTCAAAAAAAATCCTATTTTTTATTATATATAATTAAACTCTCTTAATACTTAACAGAATGCGAAAATGAAAGAAATTTATTTTAACTTTCACTTTTAATGTCTTCACACGATTTTTTAGTTTATAATTTTATTTTATATTTAAAAATCAAAACCCCCTGAATGTTTAATTTGTACACTCTGCATGCTATGAAGAATATTTGATATATCTTAAAAGAATTTCTATCATATAATAACAAAAATGCATGTTTGGACCTTTTTTTCAAACGGTTGAGGATTTTGTGTGTGTGCATATATATGTTACCGTTAAAGTGTGAATTCCGTTATTTCATACACTATAACTAGGTATTTCAGGAAATAACTAGACAAAGTATGTAGAATTATTGAATTCTATGGATTTAACTAGGTATATATTATATAAAATAATTACTTGATCGTTAAAGTATGAAATATTGCACTCGGATGTTCTTTGAACCGATTCTAGCTGCTTTTAGTCAGCTTTGCAATGACGTGTGTGTGTATATCCTTCCTTCCGTTGCTTCTGGACTTAGAATTTAGACGGGGTATTTAGTTAGCATTTTACATTTGAGATTATTAACAAATATTATTGCAACATGTTTTCAAAGCAATGACTTCTGCAGGAATGAGAGACCAACATATAAATAAAAAAGATTTAATGCAAGAGAGATTTGAATCTTTAGTAACTAATCTTTAGTAACTTTAACCTCAATAGAGATAAAATGTAAGCGTTTTATGATGAATTAATTGAAAAAAAAAACCTTTTGAAATTATTTAATTTTTATTTTAACGGTCTATAATTAGTTATTTCCTAAAATAACAAGGTAAATGAAATTTTACATCTTTTAAATACTTTAACTGATTTGTCTAGTTATTCCCTGGAATACCTATAGCTATTCTATAAACGAACTGAAGTGCCTATTTTAGCGGTAACATATATATTCACACGCAATTTGAAGCATGTGCAGTATTAAGTTTTACATTACATTGAGACATAGATAATATCGTCTTTTTAGGATTATTTTTGCACTTTCATATTTTCTCAAGAAGCAAATTGTACATTACCTTACCAATACCTGTTTTTTATCGAATATTTTCAAAAGAATTTAAATTCCTGCATTCACAATGAAAAATTCCAGCCTTCACCACAAAGAAAATACTGAATAGGAAGTATTTCAGTACCAAAGACAAACTGCATTTTTTAGAAACACCACTGATAGTCTCTCTAAAAGAATTAAAAATATGAGAAAATCAAAGATAGAAAGAAGGAAATATATCAGTGACAGTACAGCGTGCGGGCAAACCTTTCCGACGCAGCTTACGATGCCCCGTACGGTGAACGGGCAAACCAGTGAAGGGATTAGGACAGATTCTTCAGCGACATAAGTTAGCTATCCCTTAAATAGTGTTGTGTAGGAATGTTGTACAGTCCGACCTCCATAGAACGAAGTCGCTAAGTCCCGAAAAATAGTTCGTTATATGGAGGTTTATCTTTTAATATACTTTAAGAACCACATAAAACAAATCTTAAAGTCATAAACATTATATATTAAAAAAAGAAATTATTCACACCTTTTTTAAAATTAATATATGTTTAATTTATATATCTTACCCATCAAAAACAAAGAAAGAAAGAAAGAAAAACCAAGGAAAGCAAGAAAAACAATATCGAATGTGTCACTGTATTTTCATTACTAAGAGAATAATTTTGTACTAAAATTGATGAATTTTAAGGACATTTTCTAATTTAAACCATATAAGTAACATTAAACATACATTATTTTATAACTAGAACACGGGGACTCGAGACTACTCCACTGAGTGTGAAAAAGACATCGAAGATGTTTCTTGGAATTTGGAAAATGGGGGTTAAAGGGGTTGCATTTTTTGGATGAAAGCCAGAACTCTACTCTCGAGATTTGGGGGCAATATAACCAGTTCAAGATTTATGACCACCAAAAATGTGTTAAAAGAGCATAACTTAAAATGTTCAGAAATATTTTAAAAATAGGGAGAAAAAAAATTGAATCAGAAAAAAAAGTTCGTTATATAGAAAATGCACTTCGCTATAGAGAGGTTATTTTACGAAGAAAATCTTGAAATGTGCAAGGTTCCAGAAAAAAATTCGCTAAATAGAAAAATTCGCAATATAGAGGTTCGATTGTAATTATCTTTCGAATAGAGTTTAATGGGACCTTATTTTTGACCCTTTCGTAACGGGTGTGTCATACATGCACCAGTCCCAAACGTCCTCATTGGACGGCAGGCCGTTCAATGCATTTTTTCTTGCGGACAGGCAATCCTGTAGAACCCGTACGAAACGCTATTCAGCAGCGCATCACCCGGCAGCTGATGACATTTGGGTTGGGTGCATATGTGATAAACTTGTCTCTACAATGTATTCCATTGACCAGTACGTCAGCGGGAAAAGGTTAATCCATGAATAAGGTTAAATGGAAAAGCGCTCGGTGAATAGAGCTCGGTGATACCTTTTTTATTCCACTATATTCTTTTAAATAGGGTGGAATGCTCAATGAGACGGAACTCCCCTCAAAGGGTTTAAAGCTAGGAACTGATCCTCCGAGAAACAATTACTCCAACCCTCAGCCTTTGTTTACCAAAAATTTTATCGATTACATTTTTACTGGAGAAATACCTTTAAGTAAGTTTACGTAACTTGCAAGCAAATAAAAGCACACAGTTTCAAATTACAAGCAATTATTAAAAAAACTTTGTTAATAGTAAGTATTAATAAACCCTTTGTTGTCTGCTGTGGATCTTATATTTTGAAATCACAGTCAAGTGGCGTAAAGGACACCTGGCCTGGAACCTCAAACTACTACGTTTCATACCATACTACATGATTATTTTGTGACTCAACAGATTTAATGAGTTTCAATCCCTCTACACAAAGGGTGGCAACAGGAATCGAATCCATGATTCGACAGAAAAAGAACCGTCCATAAGTTTGAGACCATGACTATTCGACTACGGTGTTTGCTACCGGTTGATTCAAAATTAGTGTGACCAATTTTAAAAGCATATAAATATGAATGTTAATTTTTCATCGCTTTGCTGCCATTTATATTTTAAAAATGAAGCATTTAAATTACCAATGCAACTATTTTTATTAGTGGGAGTAAATTATGGTTGCGAAAATAGATCCTCAAATCCGAAATGAAATTTTATAGTATTTAGAAGGATGTTCGCTCAAATTCTGTAATAAATAAAGCATTTAAAAATCAGAAAAGACATTTTGCTGATGGATTACTATCTAAACTTCGAAAAGAAATAAAATTTGGCTCATAATCAAAAGCTCCAGGAAAACATGTGGAGAAAGTAAAAAAAGAAGCTGAAAAGACTTATCGCTGTAAAAAATCCTCTGCCTCAAACAACTTTAGCAAAGAAAACTACAGATATCGCAATAGACAATTTGTCGTAATATAAAGAAAAGCGTTTGTAAAAAGTGAATAAATCAGCCTGTATTCAAATATCTGTTAAGACCGTAGAAAAACGAAGAAAATTTTCTTCGCTTCTGTATTTAATGTTACACAAAGGTAGATACAAAGCATGGATAGCTTCGGATGAAGCAGATGTCATTCGCCAATGGCAAAACAAAGATACAATATATCTCACGCAAGAAAAACGTCACAGAGACGCAACTTTTTTACAAAAGTCAAGTTGGCCGTCAGGTGTTATGGTATGGATGGGAATGTCCTCTCAAGGCTTAACAAAACCATTTTTGTAAAACCCAAAGCTAAAATTGATGCTAAATAGTATCAGAATAATGTTTTGAAACACTTGATCAAAAAAAGAAAACGTCTTTACCCTCAAGTAAAATTTATTTTTCACCAAGATTCTGCACCAAATAAAACTGCAAAATCAGTTATAAAATGGCTGAAAGATTAAAAAATAAATTATCTGCCTCCTGATAAATGCCCACCACTATTCCCTTACTGAGTTCCTTGCAATTATTTTTTAAGGGGATACTTAAAAAACAATTAAACAGACATAAAGTAAGAACACTCCAAAAGTCTTCAAAATGCAATCAAAGAGGGAGTTAAGAAAATGCCTCTAAAAATTGTCAAAACGCCCTTTTGTCTTGGCCAAAACGCTTACGCAAATTGTACTATGCTAAACCACCTATGGAAACCACATTGAAAATTTCATGTAAGTAACAATTCGATAAAAAATTACCATAATCTGAAATTGGTGACATTATTTTTGAATCAACCGGTATATGGGATTTCAGATTTTAGTTGTTATGGTTTCGAGTTTCTAGACCAAATGTTTCAACTCATCCCTCCTTCCACACTCAACGTAATGTCGTGCGTTACCTGTTTAATTCATTTCTTCCTATTTTGTGCAAGTTCTCTTTCGTAGTTTTCATGCCTTCATTTGAGTCCTCCTTTTGACTCACTATTTTGGAAAGAGATTTAGTTATTATCAATTTGCAGATTCTTAGACTGGGTGCCCGGCCTGGCGTCGTCTTCTGCGTTGATCAGCCTTAAAACACTTTTGGATGTAACTGTACTTTCTCCGAATGAATAACGGTGTCTTTGGAGTTCCAAATATTAAAATATACGCCTTTTTATACGTAGGCTGTTCATTAAGTAATAAGACTAATTTTACTGCCGCAAAACCACTCATCGGAATGTTAATTTCTGTGGCATAAGAAAAGTTTGTTGTCTGTATTAACAAAAGCTACCGATAGATGGAGTGTACAGACTCGTATTCCTGAGTATCGCGTGATCGAACTGAAGCGTGTTTGTTGGCGCCTACGAGACGCACCCAGTTGTCGAAATGGAAGCAAAAATCAGCATCGGAGATCTTTGATATGATTATAAAGACTGGAACAAGAAAGCAACAATATCTTAAAACGTTTTATCACAGTAGATGAAGCTTGGTAGTATTTCTAAGATGCAACCATAAAACAACAAAGCATTGAATGGAAACATCCATCTTCACCTACTCTCAAGAAAGAAAAAACTGTGAAATCAGCTAGTAAATTTATGACCATAATTTTTTTATTATAAAGGAATTGTGTATCAACACGTTGTCGAACCCGGTACTACCGTAAACGACTCGTACTACATTAATGTCCTGTGAACAATGGTACATCATGTTAAAAGGAAACGTCCCTTCCTTGGAAATGGCTTCCTATTGCACCATGACAATGCCCGACCACATATTGCTCGTTGCGTACTGTATGTTTCGCAGCAGAACAACGTAGAGATTTTACCACACCCTCCATACAGTCCTGATTTGCGACTTCTAATTGTTTCTCAAAAATTTTAGAAAAAAAGCGCTTAAAAACCACTTTTTAAAAGGTTTTGAAAAAAATTGAAAATCTTATTTTATCCCCCTGGTTCTTTTTAATAAATAAATTTTTTTGGTTAACTTAAATTTTCGATAAAAAAATTGTAAATAAAAATAAAAAAACTTTTTTAAAGCTTATTGGAATTTTCGCAAACCAAAATGGATGTTAAAAAATGGGCAAAGAAATGTTTTTTAAACCCCCCTTTGGTTCGCCCATTTTTGGAAAAAAAAAAAAAAATTTTAAAAAAAACCCCCATGGAAAGAAAAAATTTCAAAAGGGAAAATCGGGGAAATTTATTTTTTAAAAGGGGGGGAGCAATTTTTTTCCCCTTTTCAATGTGAATTTTGGGAAAAAAGCAAAAAAAAATTAAAATTTTTAAATACCTTAAAAAGAAAAAAAAGGAAAATTTTTCCTTTTTTATTTTTATCCATATTTTTTTTTTTTAGATTTTTTAACACTGTGAACAGTCCCTAAAAATTTAAAAAACAATTTTTAAAAAATGAAATAAGGGAAAAAAAATTTTTTCCCTTAAATGCTTTTATTCCATGAAATTTCAACAATACCGATGAAAATTGGGGAAAAAGAAACCCGGTTAAACAACCTCGGGCTTTCGGGGGGGGGAAAAGGGGGCCTTAAGGGGCAAAACGTTTTCAAAAAAACCCAGGTTAACTGGTATGGGTTTTAAAAACTCTCACAAACGGACCTGTACATGTTTTTAAGAAGTGGACAAAACTTTGGGATAAATGGATTACGTACAACGGAAGTTATTTTGAAAAAAAACCATATAAATGATGACGATTAAAGGTATTCTGTTTTTTTTTTATAATTTTATTCTTATTACTTATTGAACAGCCCTCGTATATTAAATTAATTATTCAGACAGTTTTAAAGATTAGAATGGATTTTAAATTAAAGTAAATGGTTCGAGATCCATCCAAAAAGGCACGTAAAATTGTTTAATCACAATCAGAAACGAATAAAAGATAACAATGAATTGAAATATTTCAAACATTTGGTTACTTGTTGACATACGGAACTTTGAAATTTTTAGCAAAACTGGTCTTGTTACACCACAGTTGTTCCGGAAATACTCCTAGGGAAGGATTTTCTCAAAAATGGGCAAAAAACACTTAATGAATTTCATTATCAAACACGGCCTTTTTTAAAACAAAAGTAAGTAATTAAATCTTTCTTTTTTTTATTTAAATTGATTCTAGGTAATCGCGCGCTTTTCTTTTTAAAGATATTCTCCGAACGATTAAACTTTTTTTGTTCCAGGGGTAATTATTATGGAACTAAATGAACTGAACTACTGAGTATATATCACCGCGCGCGCGTTTAGAGGACTCTATTTTTTAGAGAATCGGCTGTTTAGTACTATAAAGAATTTGTGGGTATATATGCCTTGGATTGACTGATTGGTTGTTAATTAACTATGCATTTAAAAACTACATTATCACTAAATTTCTGCCGTAGTATTTACTTTTACAAGACCATAAGATTTCTAAGACTATGTAACTGTTTAGTGTGTATTTTGTTCATGCGTAAAATAAATATCATAATAAAAATACATTATAATGTGTAGTTCCCTTAGAATTTTATGGGGATAAAATATAATTATTTCCATAGAATTATTTATCTTTATCAGGTATTTCTTTCTGAACGGCGTTTGAATTAAGTGAAACTTAACTCAAAACATGTAATATGAAGAAAAAAAAATTATGTCAATTCCTACTTAGGTCAACAAAGAAATTTTTTTATTTTAGCTACTTTTTATTTTATAGTTACAATTAATATAAATATGTACATACATAGGACAGTCACAAATTTAAGTGGTAATTCTTTTTTTATTTTTTCATTAAAGTATCGTGTTGCCCCAAAAAAATTGGTCAAAAAATTTCAGTTCAACTGAAGCCTTTAAAACGTAAAAAAAAAAAAACTTTTAAATTTTGACCCAAGTCAAAAAAAATAAACCAAACGGGGCGAACTGTAATTTTAAATGTTAGTTTCTGTCAATAAATTTTCATTAATTATAATTAAATTATCTTTTTTTAAAAACAATAGAGTATAAAAAATTTCCCAGCTCAAATGAGGTTTTTTAAAATGTGAAAAAAAACCTTTTTCAAGTTTTGACACAAGTCGAAAAAAGGGTCACTGTTTTCCCCGAAATAATTCCAGCGTGGCGATTTGTAATTTTTTGAATAATTAGTTTTAATAAATTTAAATTTTTTAATTATAAATTACTGCATTGTCATCCAAAATAATCATGTATGTAAGATTTCAGGTCAATGGAGTGCTTTAAAATGTGTTTTATTAACAATTGAAAATTCCACGAAGATAAATAAATAAATATATAAAGAGTTCGAGCTCTAAAGTAGGAATTGAAAAAGAGCAGCGGACTGTAAAAATAAATGACGATTTATCGAGCGATGGTTGGTGCATCATGAAAAGGGCTAACGTCCCACTTTTTTTTAAACTTTCGATCCCACCCCCTTTATGTATCAGGCCAGATATCGGGGAAACCCCCAAGATTTTGACTGAGGGCCGTTGGGCCAGGTTCGAATCCCGGGGCATGGATGTTTGTAGTATAGTCCTTTCGGGCGGGGGGGGGTACTCTAAACAGCTGTGAGCTGCAAGCTTCTCGGGGGTTGGGGCGGGGAGGAGGGGGGGAGCCCCCAAACCCCTCCCCATGATTCTTCCCCCAAAAAATTTGGTGGAACCGGAAAACGTCCTTCACCTGCTGTGGGGGTGCCCAAGGCTAGGGCCCAAAACAGGCGTACTTTAGCCCCTTTGTTTTAATTAATTTCGTGGCCCTCGATCTGACTGATCAGACAGATGGCATTAGCCACAACAGCAACATCAATAGTTTTAACATGATTCTCAATTTAAGTATGCCTTCAGAATAAAATACCGTTATTACAAAAAATGAATATAAAGTTATTTAACATGGAACTAAGCTAATTTCCATGGAAAGTCGCACAAACCTGAGAGAAATATACCACAATAAACAAAATGGAAACAATTTAAAGTTCCTTGTGTCGGCCGGTAACATTTGATCTACGGACCAGTATCGGTAGGTGGCCCTAGGATTGGGAATCACTTACTTAAGGGTTATCATTTTAAAAATACCGAAAACTGGAAGTATCACAAATAGCTTGGAAGTAAACGATACTTATTTTTTTTGTCCATCTTATTTCATGATCATTATGAACATAACATAACATGACACATAACACATTATGAATGAACATAATATCCAGTGTTTTTGAAGACAAACAAGTCTAATGGAAATACCAATATTTAGATGAGATAGAGTGACAGTAAACTGAATGCGCTCCTTAAAGCTACACTATTGGCAGAATGCCCGAAGGAACTGAGCTCACCCGAAGAGTGTTGACCAACAAACCAATCCTTAAGGAAACAACCACCCCAACACCCAGTTATTGAAAAAAAATCAAACCTTACATTTTAAACAGCAGAAGTCTATAAAATAGTATTATAAGTTTATAATACAAATTTAAAGATTACTGCACAGTGTACATACGTAAACATAATACAAATATAATAAGTAAAAAAATAATAATAATAAAGAAAACGTAAAGGGTAAGAGAAGGAAGAAAGAATATACATTATTCCAGCATTCTTACAAATACAAGAAAAATAATAAAATTACTCAATACTAATGCACCGTACAGAACCTCCCCGAAAAAAAAGCAGGAAACATAAAAATAATAAAACAAATTTTTTTTCTTTCACAATTCATGTTTTCCTGATGACACCATCACTTTCCTTTCAAACTCTTTCCTCTTAATTTGTCCTTCCGTCTAAAGAAAAAATGATTCAACATCGGAAGGAGGATTATTCATTTATTACCCCGTTCTCCATCTTTTTTAAAAAGTAACATAAAGGAAGGAAGCAGCAGTGTAAAATAATAAAGAAAGAAAGAAAGAGAAAAGGGAAAAAAAAGAAGTTATTGAATTTTATTGGGGATATATTTTTGCCTGATTAACACGAAATAAACCTGATACGAATACTCGCAATGTTAACCAGGAACCTGCAATATATTGTGTGAGACATCCGAATAGGGTTTAAAGATTGAGATGAGTTCCGTGAATCCATTCCACCGCAGGAGAATCCTTCGTGACTACATAATAGAGCCTTATTTAAGGATTTTGGGTTCCGGATTGTAGGGGCAATATTAATACTTATTTTAGTTTATAGGGTGAATGAAAGGATTTCTAACGATAGATTGGAACCAGGTGTTTTTTAGAATTTTGAGATGGGAAGACGAAATGAAAATCCTTAGTCAGAGGACATGCGAATACATAATGGTCAACGTTCCCAACAGAACCACAAAGACAATTGGGAGTAGCTTTTAATATGAAGCGATGTAAATAAGAAACAAATGGGCCACGGTTTGTTAAGAATGGTGTAACGTAACTGGAAAGGGAATTCATAACTAAATTGTGTTTGGGAAAGAAGGTTTTGACTCTTAACAAATATTAGAGTTTCACCACCAACTCTCCCAGCCTTCAGTTAATTTATTTTGGAGAATTTTGATGACATAAGAGCGGGAATACTCACCATTAATATTAGCGACTTTAGCAAAATGATCAGCAATATCATTCAAAAAATTATTATTATTTGTAAGCCTTACCCAGAAAATATTGCAAAATTTGCGGTTCATGGAGGGTTTATTATTTATCCAATGAAGATACGCAGATTTGTTCTTAGGATTCTTAAGGAAAAGAATGGATGATAAACTATTAGTGCAAATATTAATTTTAACATTTTTAGCAACGGCCCATAGAAAGGAGAATCCGATTACAGATATCTCCGCTTGGAAAACAGTATTATAGGGTTTTCATTTGAAAGTATAAGTCCCATAAAGGGACCTCCGATAAAAAAAAATGCACACCGTGAACCCGGTTTCAGTCCCAGTTTGCGATATGTTGGTGTAAACCTCCCACTCATTAGATTCCTGCAATTGAATGAATAATTCTATTCACAGAGATTTCACAGAGTGGAATGAAATAAGATTCCATCTTCATAATTTGTGCGGCTTACGATTAAAGTCGATTTGTAGTCTTAGCGTCAAAGTATAGTACTATTATAGGATTCATTACATTGTTATTGTATGGAGGGGGCGCGATGAAAATTATGATTAAATATTGGGTCGCAAATAGTGAAAGTTTGAGAAGCACTGATTTAACGTGTATCCACCTCTCTACACGGACGGTCTTCAGTGGCACAAGGACACGAATTCATGACATACCAACCACAAATTCGGGAAGACGAGGAGTGTGTGTAGCTGGAAAAATGAATTAAAACTGCAAACTATATTGTGACTAAAACCCCCTGTTTGCATTGGCTGTGATTTAAAAATAATTCAAGAATTATGCGATTATTCTTCCGCAAAACAATTGTGCAAAATATTGGGAGAGTATCTTCAGCAGAAATTTCAATCATTCCACTGAAAGAACATGAAAAAAAAAGAAGCAGTTGAAGAAATTAAAAACCTATCATCCACGTGCAAAGAGATGGAAATAAGAAGTGCATGGCTCACTTGCGCAAAGCTTTGACGATTTAATCACGCTTTTCCATTTCTTTTAGATCGGTTAAATGAAGATTAACTTTAAAAAATACTTCGTATTTTAATTGAAAAATCCATTTTTTAAAAAAAAGGGAAAGAAATGGTAATGCAAGATCTTCAATTGAAACATGTAGGAATTTTTAATATAAACAAATGATCATATCAACGAAGCCTTTAAAGCTGTTCAATGCATGCCTGAGAGCTTTAATTAGAAATACTATTTTAAGTGTTCAATCTTAAGCTCGATAAGTGATATACCGTTAATTAGATATTGATGTTTATAATTCAAAATTCCCTTTTAATGTTGAAAGGAGATAATGTCCTTCAGTGTTGGATGAAATTCACATTTTCACTTCAATAATTAATCATGAAGTCTTATTAATCCTTAGAGTTAATGTTGATGAGAGGCTTTGGAAATAAACTTAGATTTTCCCAAAGTGTTGGAATTTTGGTCATTTTTGATATAATTAATGAGGAATTTCTAAGCCGTATATACGTTTAACTTGAAACGACACAACACACTCTCTCTCTCTCTCTTTTCAGATGACAATATAATCAGTCATTCTCTCTCTCTCTCTCTTTGTAACTTTAGATCCAGCAATTACTTTACCTTTTGAGTTTAAACAGATTATAGATAATGCATTTGTAGCCAAATGTCTTTTTATGTACAGTAGAACGTCGTTTATCCGAACGTCAAATATTCGAACCAGTTTTTTTTTTTGTCAACTTTTTTGTCAATTTAGAAGGCGAAAAAGACTACAATGACGACTACAAGAATAAGATTACCGACTTTGTCCAATCGATCCCAGGATTTCAAGAATGCAATGAAGATATAGAAACCTGGATGGAATTGATGCAGAAGACTCAGTGGATTTCAAATGATAAATGATGACGAGATTGTGACTTACGTGCAAGCAGAATCCGAATATGACGACGATGAAGCGAATGAAGACGAGGACAGCAACAACGAAAGTAGCAAAGGTCCATCAAATTCTGGCACGTTTTCTGCGTTAAAGACAGCTGTGGAGTGGTACGAACAACAATCAGAGTTCTGTCCTACTCAACCACTGTTGCTCAAGAGAATCGGAGACCTTGCAGCGACAAAACGAAGGTGTACAATGGTATAGCGAAAAATAAGTGATTATTTTTCACAATAAAGGTAAAATTAAGTATTTTGCAACTCATTTTTCTTTTTCTTCGAGCACGTTTTCCCGGTGTTTTCTATTCCAAATTTCCTTTTCATATACTCTTGATCGCATTCGGTTTTATCTGCGGGGGGTAAAAATGACTTTGTTTTTCGAAAAGGGCTGAAAAAATAGACGGAAAAAAAAAGCATATATAAATGTGTTTTTTTTAAACCCGGGGGCGTTCATTTTAAACCAGAAACTAGAAGACTACGGAAACGTTTTACCCGCAGAAAAGGGCGTCTGGCTTTCCCCCCCCCAAAAAGGGGGGATTTTTTTTTGGCCCTTCTACCCGACAACACCTAAATGGCACAGAACTAAAACAAAAGCGAAAAAAACCTTGGTTGTTTGGACCTCCCCCCCACCGTTAAAAAATAAACGTATTTTTATTAAATATTTAATAGTGTGTTATATCATATCCCGTTAAAATGATTAATTTTTTTTATTTTTATGGGGTTTCAAAAAAAAAATTTTGTAAATAAAAATTTAGTGCAACCAAATTTAAACCAATTACCGAATAAAATTTCATTTACAATTTTTGTTAGTTTCCTACTAACAGCGTAAAAATAATTGGAAATTGTTTTTTTTAAAAATTTAAATAAACTTTTAAAATTACTGTAACTTAATACTTCATTTGAACTAAAATAAACAAGGATCATCAATCAAAAAAAAAAATTCGAAAAAAAATTTTAATTCGTTTTCATTCTGATGAAGTGAACCCTTTGATCACGATAGAAGATTGGTCATATTAATGGGGAAACTTTTGTCCTGCTCAGGTGCTTGGGGGTTTGAGCGTACAAAAACACGATCGGTTTTCTACTAATCCCCTTGGGGTCTTTGGGGGGAGGTGGTTTTTTGAACCTCCAAAAAACCGCGATATTCAGATTAGTTAGCAGATGTATAGGGAAGGGAACGTGGGGGAAGGAGAAAGGGAAGCTGACTGTTGGTGGACTGGAAAAGGCACAAAAAGGTTTAGTGAGTAAAAGAAAAATTAAAGGAAGATTAAAATTCATAACATAAATTTGCTTAAGATAAGTGGTTAAGTTTAAGGGCCCTTTTTTACATAAATTCAACGATTCATTTATTACTCCCTTTTCCTTCATATAGTAAGCTTTGTTTTTTTGGATAATAATAGATTAGATTTTTGTGACTGCGGGTAAACAATCATTTTTTCACAAATCGATCCCTAGATGAAGAGATGGGTTTCCCCACAACACAATACAACTGACGATGTTTAAAGTACTCATGATTGCGCGAAGAGAAAGTTTGGAGAGTTGAGTGAATGAATTGGTTCTAATTATGAGGACTGTCACCAGTAGGCTTCAGGTATCTTTGTATTGTGACTATGATAAAAAGTCAATATACACGTCTCAGATAAATTTGATTTTATAACAGATTGAGCTTCTCAGGAGGCAACACGAACATTTTTTGTAGTTTTGGAAAAAGAAGTAGTTCTGTAGTTTTACACATCTACAATAAATTTTGTCTATGGTGTAAATGAATACACAATTCAGGAAAGCTGAATCATTTTTTTGATTTGAAATTGTTTTATTAATGATTATAAAGACATTACGCTAAAATACGAGCACTACCTACTACTCAAATCTAAATAAAACATAAAGGGGGGTTTCCACCACTGTCTCCCCCATTTACCCCCCCGCCATGCCCCATTCCTTTCAAAAAGGGGGGTTTGGGTTTACTAACTTGTTATTTTTCTTTCAATATTGGGTAAAATTAATACACAAATCTAAAAGACAAGTTTAGAACGTCCAAAAAGATAATGCTTATAAGATATTGTTGGGGTTTTGGGTGAAAGGTATAAAAATTTTTGTTTTTGGTTTTTTTAAGTTTTATTTTTCTTTTATGTTATATTTTTTTTCTTATTAAAATTGTGTTTTATTTTGGTTCCCACCTTACGTTATAATGGCGATTTTTTTGAGAACTTGGCATCATTTTTGGCGACGAAGTTGGCGGCCAATTTAACGATTTTGGGGGGTTTTTTGGCGTCATTGGTGATCATGTTGGTGAGTTCGGAACCCCCCTGGAATCTTCTAAAAAGTATTAAAATCTCTCCACAAAGGGGGTCACTTTCCCGGTGACACGGAATTTTCGGGAAGTTTCTGTCGCGCTTATAAATAAAGATGCTCGCCAGTACGGCAATAGTTCCGTTTTAACCAGAAAAAGGTTTTGGCGGGGCGACCTTCGATGACCATATCGTGGGGGTTTTAGCGTAAGTTGAGGGGGTTGGGTTCCGAAATGATGAGATATTTTGGGTTTTAAAGATTTTAAAGAAAGCCCCAGATTCGAACAAACATTTGGTGAGGGAAAAAAACCCCAAAAACGAGTTTTAATTAACCCAAATCACGCAATTGGGGCCACTTTCTATTTATATTATATCCCCTTCTCTTAAAAACTCCCAAAAATATATTCGCGTTCCCCGGGTATAATCTCCCAACCGGTTTTAATACTCCAAAAATCTCTTCAATTATTTTTTCCAAATGGTTGTACAATGGTATTTACCTTGGGTTTAAAATTTGGGAAAAATTTTCAGGTTCTGAAAAAGCCGTCGATCCCAAAACTTCTTTTCTTCTCTACACTGAACTTTCCCCAAAATTTCCATCCCCTCACTAAAAATTTTAACCCCAAAAAAGGGTTTTCTTTTTGCATCATGGGTTGTTCCCTTCTTGGATTTAGGTTGGAAAAAATTTCCATTAATTTGGGCCCCTCAAAAAAAACAGAGGTTAAAGTTAAGGGAAAGGGCGGGGTGAAAATGGGAAACCCCCCCCCAGGGCAAAACGTGATTTATTAAAAGGGTGTCTGAACCCTAGAAATTACGTGCCTAAATTTTATTTCTGAATCTCCTCACTTTCTAAGTTTTATTTAAATTTTTAACCTTGAATCCTCTTTAAACTTCTATAATTACAATCAACAACTGTAATTTTCATTATTCATCAGAATTAAATTTAATATTCCACTTAAATTTGAACTCGTGACAGATACACAAAAAATTTTATTCCATTAACTAGGCCAACATTAACAATTTTGCATTTTAATCATGGTATATTCTCACTTTTACATATGTGTAGGTATACCCCATCAGCAGGACCGGGAAAAAACCATCCTGACTTGGATGGAAAAAAAGAGGTCCATATACCCTTAACTAATTTAACTCTATTTAACACTACTTAAATTTTTATACACTCATATCTTTTATGTCCATTCCTTCCTGGTACACACACCAAAACTCTGCATCAGAGCAAGTATTTGAGGCTTGGAGACCGGTTTTACTGTCCAAGTTGAGGCTACATATTTGTATGTTCAGGGGCTTCACCCTGAAATGAAAACTCTTTAAGTTACTTTTGCAAAATCTATAGTTACATAATACCAGTAAGTTTCACAATTTTATGCATTATATATCATTTTTAAATTACAACAAACTTTCATGTCCACCCCGCATCCCGGGTTTCCCTCAAACTCCCAATGAGCCAGCGCAGCTTTTAATATTATTGTTAGTGCCCTGACTACGCCGCGTTTCCTGAACTAGATGCCCATGACGGAACAATACAGCAACAAAATATATATACTGTATAATTACAAACATTTTTTAATAAATCATTAAAACAAATAACCGAATTGTCGCATCTCACGAAGTCGCTCACGAAGTAAACAAATGCATAATAACAATTGTTTCTCCATCAATTGGGAAAAAATTTTACGTCAAAGTTCAAAAAAAAATATACACTCATTGTAGTGTCAACTTTTGCTTGGATTATAACTTTTAAACACCGCCCGAGACTTCCTTCTTTGCAATAATTATTCCGACCACTTGTTGGAAAGAACATAAAAATGAAACAATACAACCTGATTTTTATGGTCTGTCTTCCACCATCACCTCTAAGGACAAGGTGCTATCACTGTTCGCTCCTCCTCTCATTCCTCGGCTGCTCTGTGATCCCCCATGTTGCCTGATGTAGGGCTTGTAGTCTCCTCTTCGGTTATTCCTAGCTTGGCTTGATTTTACTCCTTTGGCCTGTTGGGACTCCTGATCCTTTTTCTGGCGTGGGCGCAGATTGTACTCCCTTCTATCTTGAACTCCAGTTGCTTCCCCTCCTGTTCCTTTCCCTTTAAAAAATATTCTGGATGACAATGGTCTTTTTTTAATGTTTGGGGTTTTCCCTTTCCCCCTTTCTAGGCCCCCGGGCCCATCCATCGCCTCTTAATTTTTTCGGTTTTCTTTTATTTTGCTTATTAGGGGAAAAGGGTCTTTGTTTTTCCCCAACCCCCCTTCTTGTTTTTACTTTTTTTGACTTGGATATATCCTTTTCCCTTTAACTCCCTTTATGCCCTTTTTTTCCCATTTGCCTTTATTTTTAAAAACCTGGTCCCAAGGGCAAATAATTTTGGAGACCTTTCCAATCGACCCGTCCATTTGACTTATTCTTTTTTTTTTTGTCCAATTTAAAGGAAGGTTTTCCTGATTTGTTTCCAAAACCTTTTTTCAAAATTATTTCAAACTCGGGGGTTTTTTATTTAATGTGGTGGAATTTTCTTTCGAATAAAAACATTTTAAAATAATGGCCCTCGATTCCCGACGTACATCACGATCAAACGTAAACTTTTGCCGTTTCCCCCAATTTGGGGGCTTTTGGATTGCTCATCGAAACAAAAAAATTTTTCCCCGTAATTTTTAAAAAAAACATTTTCGAAATGTATACTTTTAATTTTCCATTTTTGGAATTTTTATTATAAATACCCCAAGTTTTAAGTTTTAAAGGTTAAAAATTTTGAGCATTTTTTCAAAATTTTTTAATTTTTTAAAGAAAAAACCCAAAAAATGGGTCCCCCGTGTTATTAAACTTTAATAAATGGAAATTATTTTAGTAAAGTTTTTTTTTTTTGTTTATTTTAAATTTAAAACCCCGGGACTTTCCATTAAACAAAAACTTTTGACCGGGAACCCCAAAATATTTTGGTGTAATTTAAAAGTGTCTGCAGAATTACCTTGTAACTTTTTGATTCTTTTGGGGGGGAACAATTGTTGATTATCCATTTTTTGGGACTAATAGAATAAAAATCAGCTTTTTTAATATAACGTATTGGTTTCTTTGATTTTTGTTTTTATTGTTTATCAAATGAAAAGAAATTTAATTTTTTTTTTTTAAAAAATTGTTTTTTTTTTTTTATATTTTTTAGAATATAATTAGATCACGGTTTTTTTTTTTTACTATAAAATTTCATTATCCCAGATATTGTATTACATTTCCCCTTTTAATTAAGGAAAATAGTTATAAATATGTAAAATTATTTACATTTTGTTAATTTTTGGATGTTTAAGTTGCGTGTTTTTTAGTTTCTGAATTGTATGCACTTATTACACCCCAATACCTTTTTTTAAGTGAAAAAAAAAGGAAAAGATTAAGTAACTTTCATTTCTTTTTTTTTATATACTTTGGATTAGGTATTTTTGTTTTATACATCCCAAATTCTTCCTTGATTTAAGAAACAAATTTTGAAAAATTTTCATTATTTCAATTTTGTTTTAATTTTATCCAATAAAGTTTAAATTATGAATTAGAAGCATTTTTTAAGTTATTTGTGTATACTGAATCTATAAAACATGTATTTTTTTTTTATAAATAATATCATGTTTGAAAAATAACAATAATTATTTTAATATCTTAATTTAATTTTTTGTAGACCATGTCAGCGATTAAAAAATTGGAAACAATGAAAAGGCTGATATGATGAAAAATTAACATGCAAAGGAACAATTCCTACCTTTTGTTCAGAAAAACAAAACATGTATTTTAAAAAATAAAAAGTTGTTGTTTCCAATAAGGGACTTTATAAGTATCTTATGGAAAAGAATGTAAAAAAAGGGGGGGGAAAAAAAAATTTTTAGAGAGGGAATTATGTATTGGGGTTAAAGTAGGTTTAAAAAGATTAAATTGTTCCTGCATATTTAATTTAAATATGTACATAAGCACAGTAAAAATTCCCTCATAAGGGCTGCAAAGGGAAATCACTACAAAGAAAAAGTTTGGTGGTGTTTGGGACGTGGATAGTTTTGGGGGCCACTCTCTTGTACTGTTAAAAATATTGGGATAAAGATTTAAAATTAAATTTTTTTTGTAATGCACCAACACATTTTTTTTAGAAATATAACCCCCCCATGAAAGAATTTTATGTATTTTTATTTTCATTTTTTTGGGTTTATAATTTTACAAATTCTTTTGAAGAAAAAAGTTAATATGTAGTTATTTTTACCAAGCAGTGCTTATTGTAACAATTTAAATTGCATGGTGTTGATCTTTTTTTATTTCAATTATTTGAATACCAATTAATTTTTACTTTTAGCTAAGATGTTAATTAGATGTAGTTTGCATTATAGAACATTTCTATTTCCAAGTTCCTTTTTTTTTAAAATATTCTAATTATATAAATGCTAATTATATAAAAACATTGATATGTTTTGGAAAAATTAAAGGGAAGGATGTCTACACACAAAAATAGATTATTAGAAATTTTCATCGCAAATCTCAAATTTTTAAATTTTTAATGGTTTTCAGAAAATTTTTTATTGACACTTTCCTACAAAAAAGATTTTTTTTAAAAAATCCAAAACCTTTTTTGTTAAAAATAAAGATTGAGAGTGATCATTACTGTAAAAATTTCCAATTCAAAAACTCAACCGTCCCTTTACGCAAAACAAAGACATTTAGTCATTCAAAAAAGCTTTTACCCAAAACATTTAAACGGTTTTTTTTTGAAGTAACCCAAATGGACTTTTAAACCCAAATATGTTTTTTATGGTTTTTAATTGAAGGATTAAAAAAAAATTTTTAAATTTAAAAAGCCCTTTTTTTTAAAAAGATAAAATTCTTTTTACACTTCTAAAAACTTTGTAACTGCAAATTGTCGACCAAGTTACTGCGGAAAACTTTTCCCAAGAATCAAAAATATAAATATTTTGAAAGTGCCTTCCAAAAAAAAGTTACACAATTTTAAGTGTATTTATTTTGTTTTTGGAATTTTCATGCCCCTTTTAACAAATGTAACATAAAAACCTTTAATTAATGTTTCAATTTAACTATATCTTTTATATGTTTAAAAAAACATTGAAAATAATGGAAAATTAAATTCCAAATTGGAATTTGGGGGGCATTACTTTTAGTTTAAAAATTTGTATAATAAAAAATATAAATTTTTGTCCATAAAAGAATAAAAAAAACCTGTTCACCCCCGGTCAAAAAAAAAACCCATTTTGAATCTAAAACCTTCAAAAAAAAAAATTAACTTTGCATTTTTAAAAACCAAATTTTTTTTTTTAATTGAATGTGTAAAACCCTATCTACAAATTAAAAATTTTTTTAAAATATATAAAAAAAATTTTTTGGGTTTTTTAAATTTTGTAAATTTATCTTATGATTAGTTTTTTTTTTTTTAAAATAAAAAAAACTCATCATAGGTTTATCCTGCTTATAAGTCCAAAAATTTTTTTTTTATTTTTAGCTACAATATTAAAGAAAAGAACTTGATCAATTGTAAGGCATTTATCAGTTGGATAGAAATGTGTAATAATATTATGCTTGATCTCTTTTTGTTTTTTAATATATAAGTTCATTTCGGAATGGTATGAGTACTGATTTAGCATTTCTTTTAAAACTTTACAGTAATTTAATATTTTTCAAGTAAATTTGGAGAATGAAGTTTTTTAAATTTAAATTTCTTGGGGAAAACTCATATTGGGGTTAATCAATTTTCTTAAATAGAAACTGTGATTTTGGGTTAGAATGGAACAAAATTTTTCATGACTTGTAACTACTTTTGATTTAATAAATTTTTAAACTTTTTAAATTTTTTTTTAAACTTCAATGAAATTCTATCATTTTACTTTTTAAATATAAAAATTATTATATTAAAAAGGATCTTTTCTAGAAAAATTTAAAGTAAAAAAAAAATATTTCAAATTTATTTCTCAAATAAGTTTTGTTTGCCCAAGGCACGCTTTTGTACAAAATAATTAAAGAACCCCTTTTGCTAAAAAAACACCAGGGTTTTGAAAAAATTTTTAGTTTTTTAAAATTTGGGGCGAGTGTGCAAGTTTGGTTTTTATTGCAACAAAAAACTAAAATATAGTACTACAATATATTATCATGTAGTTTTTTATTATAAAAAAATTTAGTTTTTTCTGCAATATTTAATTCAAAAATCTAATTGCATTATCAGCTGAGGGTGTTTTTTAAAATTTTTTCAACAAGAAAAATTAAAGATAAACTTCTAAGTTATATAAACAATTATTAAAACAAAAATTGGCCTTGATAATTTATTTTTGTAAATTGGAATAAAAACTAATCAAAAAATGCTTTTTGGGATTGTTTAAATGAAATAAAACCATTTTATACTGCAAAATTGATTGTGCTGAAAAATACTTAATTTAAGAGTGGGAAAAATTTCTTTAAAAGAAACTGAAACCAAAACCTGTGTGGCCAAATAGTTTATTTGTAAAATACATTGTGAAGCCCTTTTAAAAATATCTGTTATAAAGTACTAACATTTGGCGCTTTGATAGTCTATATTTAAATTTTCACCTATAAATGTTTAAAATTTTTTTTCATAAACATTGTCTCCTTTGTTGGAAAAAAAAAAAGAAATGAATCTACTAAGATTGGATTATTTTTTTGAATTCTTTGAAACAAACTATTCATATAGGGAACATCCTAAGTTACTTTTTGGAAAATTTTTTCCATATAGGGGCATACAAAAAATTTTTTAAAATTGCTTTAAAAAAAGTAATTACAATTTTTTAATATCATCTTTATCAACATTTAATTTAAGGTTGATTTTTTTCGAAACGGGCCCCCCTAACGCCAAGTGTTTTTTTCCACATCGATAAATGCCCAAATCCGGGGGAACCCCCCTTTTTTCCGTGAAAGAAGTCGTTTTTTTAAAAAAAAACCCCAAATAGGTTTTTTTAAATTTGGCGGGGAAGCGGCGAAAAACCCCAAAATTTTTCATAAACCACTTTTATTATAAATTTTTTAATATTAAAAAAGGGGAATTTAAAAACATAATTATATAATAAAGGGGGCATATAAAAAAACCAAAATTCATTGTAATTTTTTAAATGCATTTTTCATATTCGATGAAAGACTATCAGTGACATTGCCAAAATCTGAAGAGAAGTAAAATGTGGCCAAAAGAGGTTTTGTCAGTTTCAATTTTATTTGCATTAATATGGATATATAAAAGGAAACATTGGTTTTTATCAATTTTTAAAAGCCAAAAAATTAAAATAAAGATTTTTGGGAAAAATATGAGAAACTTTAATAAATAAAATTTACTTTATTTTCTACTTTTTTAAAAATTTTCATTTTTGGGTTTGGAAATTTTTTTTGAAATGACTCTTCAAAGTTCAAAAAAAAAAAAAACTCTTGTTCGAAAGGAAAATGTTAAAAATTTTTTTAAAAAATAAAATTTAAATTTTATTGGTTATTCTTTTTATTTCAAAATTTTTTCTTTGGTTTTAATTAATATAAATTGTCCCCTTAGTTAAACCACAAAAAATATTTCCATACTTTTAAAAAAAAATTAATGAATAAAAAATTTTTGATATCCCAACAATAATACCAAATGGATTTTCAAGAACAGCTAAAAAGGAAACTTTATATAATATTTAAAAAAAATTATATCATATATTTTTTCTAATTATAAGAAGTTTCTATGTAAAAAAAAAAGTAAAAAATTTCTGGAATAGCTTTCCAAAAAGAACGAATGAAAATTTCAGCCGATCTGTCTGAAACAAGACCATTACACAACTCTGGGTAAAAAAACTAATGTTTCCATTAACCCTCATCTATTCAACAGCAAATATTAACTCATTGTTTTGACTACTTAAAAATCAAACGATACTTTGTTTCGGCGAGAACCACGCCTAATTAAAGTCTCGGGCCAAAAAAACGTTTACATCAAGATTGTGATATTTGTAGATTTCTTTTAAACATCAATATGTTGCCAAAAAAGATGCCAACTTGTATGTTTCCCTTGAATCGCCATTTTTATGTAAAAAAATTTTTGCGAAAATTGCGATTTTAACAAAATAAATACAACAGAAAGTAATATTAACGAAATTAAAAATTTAGAACTTTATTTCCCCCATTTTTGCGTTCGTGCACAAAATTTGTAACAATATATATACAAATAAAAACAACAAATAACTTCAAAAAAAAATATAGTATACGAAGAGTAACAAAAAAAATACGAGGGGGTTTTTTTTGGGAAACTTGAAAACAAATATCACTAGATCATAAATTTATATGGTTTGGTCCCCTTGTAATTTTTACATTTAAAACAAATAATATAAACAAAAATTTTTGTCAATTCCTTATCAGATCAACAAAGAAAATTTTTTCTTTAGTTACTTTTTATTAAATATAAATTTGAAAGTAACGAATCACAATATTAATGGCGAAAAAAAATTTAGTTCAAAGAGGGGTTGCATAATTATTTAAATCACAATTTTGTGGCTGGCACTAATAAAACAAAAATTTCTGAACCCAAAGTATACAAAAACACGGCTGAAGAATAGAAAAATAAACTAAACTTAAATCAATACTTTGCCCAAAAATATAATATTTAGTTACGAAAAGAAAAAAATAAAAGACTAGAAAAAAAAAAAAAATTTTAAAGTATTAAAAAAAATTTTAAAAAATATATAAAATAATAATATTAGCAAATTCGAAAATTGCGCACAAATGTAAAGTGATGGCTCTATTGTTTCTTGATCGCACATGGAAAATCCTGATACAAGACCTATCGTAGCGCCCCTATGATGAATCAGTCCTTGGTTTAAATCACAGGTTATTTTGGAGGGAAAAACAAAATATAATAATAATTAATAAAAAACAATTGATTAAAAATAATTTTTAAGAATAACAAATACAACCACGTTGGAATCATTTTTTGGGGCTTGTGTCCCAAAAATTGAAAAGGGATTTTTCTCCCTTTTTAAAGTATTCGTTGAACTGAAAAATATATACACAATTGTTTTGGATGACAAACATCTTTAATGATAATGAATAAAAATAAATTACTACTTAATGTTTTGGTTTTCTATTATATACATATTTATATTAATTTAACTATTTAATAAAAAAAGCTAAAAAAATTTTTTTTTGAGATCGGGAGGCTTTTTTTTTCATATCACTTGTTATTGCTGACTTCAAATCGGTCTGTAGTTTTTTTAAAATACTGCAAATATTTTTTTACAGTACAGCTGCCTGAATACGAGATTGTACAATATGCATAAAATAACCCAATATAGAAACAAATAATATATATAGTCGAATAACTGAACACGCCACTTTTAACATGGCCTTTGGAAATTATGTGATTGTTATACGTTTCAACATCAATATTTAATGGACAACCGTTTGCTTTAACTCTACATCTTTTGGAGATGGAATAAAGAAATATTAAAACTGGTGCAATTAGCTTTCTCCAAAATTGAAAAAGATTTTTCTTGGGTCTTTAACATCTTGTGGAGAGATGAAGCTCATTTTTCGCTCCGCGGCGACGTTAATACCTATAACTGTCGCATCTGGATGACGTCAAATCCACGTGATTTCCCCAAAATATCAGTGCGTGGTGTGAGTCCACAGTTCCTTTCATCTCTTCTTTGAAACACAATGTCTAGTAAATGGATGGAAAACGGTGACAGTAAATGGCCAACGTTATTTAACACTTCTGTGTGAAAAGGTTGTTCCATGTTTGGTTGAAAAAGATGCGCTTTCTACTGCTACGATTGTGAGTGAGTGAATATTAACGTCACACTGTTCAGCTACACGAGGGCTTTTGACGACTCACCACATAATTTTGAACCATGGTCAAGTGACGTGGATGACACCTGAGCTGGCACCCCCATCTCCTAACTACCACACCACACCACGGGAGGACTTCCAGCTCTCGACAGATTTAATGTATATCACAGACCTACACAGCGGGTCTTTAGTGGTACTGAGCTCGAACTAACGACATGTCTGCCATGATCCGAAACCTTGACGACTGGGCTACCGCAGCCCCGCTACGTTTATGCAAGATGGAGCAACAAGTCACACTCTTAATTTAGTCAAGGAATTTTTGATACAGACGTTCGGGGAAGAAAGAATCATCAGAAAACGTAAGTTGCCTGGACCTCCTCGGTCTGACACTAGCAGACTTTTGGCTCTGGGGATATTTAAAAACTCGGTTGTATCGATCCCATCCATCCAACCTTTTGGAGTTGAAAGATGCAATCCGCCGAGAGCTGCCATGTGTACGACCGAACATTCTGCACTCTGCCGTTCATGGATTTGTGATAAACCTTCAATGTGGTTCCCCTGTGGTGGTGGACATGTGGAGCATATACTGGTATAATAAATGATTTGGTAACATTACTTTTGTTATTTGCGTGTCTTTTCCTTCCCTTATGTACTAAATGCCTGTTCTTTTAACTTTTTTTTTTCTTATCTTCAAAAAAATCCCGTGAATAATCTGCAAACAGTTTTTTTTTATTTTGTTTAATTTTCTGGGTTTTAAAAAACTACCCACACGGTATATTTTACCAAACGGTACACAAGATTACACAAGATTTTTGCTTTTATACCGGCAGTGGCAAGCGCGTGATTATTATGTAATAGTAGTTCTGATTTGGATAGAATGGGTGGGACAGGGATTTCGGACTAGCCGATTACGATTAAGACTACAGTGTTATTTTTAAACCAAAGAATTAAAGTTTGTTTAAATATTAGTACAAAGAGTTAAAAAACAAAAAGGATACTAGAAGGAATTATTACATTTATATATATATATATATATATATATATATATATATATATATATATATATATATATATGAACATATACGCTGATTTTGAATGTTTGTTTTGCATTGTTTGTTGTTACCTCATAGTTTTAGCTTTTTCTGAAGCATTCGAATTAACTATCTGTCCATTAAAATGTACTGAGCGTTATAAATTAAATAAACGATAATTTATGTAAGGCGATAATAAATTCTTTATTAAAATGATTTTGAAGCATCGTATAAGGCTTATTCTGTATTACAGGAACCAAAAAAATGTAGTAATTTACCTTCAAAATTTGGAAGCAAGATATAAAGAAAATACAATCTTTATTTTGAAGAAATTTTTATTATTACTGCTTTCTTAGCCTTCTTTCAATTTTTCGTGTAAATCTGTATAATTCTCAGTAATTAGGTTGTCATGAATTTTTTCAGCTTTAGAATAAAAATTGTCTTTTTGAATTGGAAAAGATTACGTAAAAAACTTATCATGTAATTAATCAGGCCTAAGATTATTATTAATAATTAATCTTTTTTTTCATTGAAGACATATTAAGCATATCACGCATAGTTTTTTCTTAGCTCTTGAATTAATGTTAAGTCTGTTTTATATATATACTTAGATTAAGTAAACTTTCTGACTATGCAATATTCAGAAAAATATATGTATTTTTTTGTATAAAAAGAAAAAGATGCTTTCATTACTGTTGAAGTTTTCATTTGTAGAGGTTAGTGGAATGGCTTCAAGCAAATTATGATAATCCTGTTAAACGCAATAGCGTTAAAAAGATTAAAAGGTTTTTCCTTAAACCAATTATCTATTGAAAAATTTCCCAATTCTTAAAAATACCAGCAGAACAAAAAAAATCTGGTTTTAATTTATTTTTTTAAAAAAGCATATGTAAAATCATTAAGGAGCTTAAAACGCTTCTCATTTGGTGTAAGAAATAGGATGCCTACTCATGTTCTCAATCTTGCTGTCCGATGGTGGTTCAATGTTATGGGTCGCTTTGAAAGGTTGATAGAATACTTAAATTGGACTACTAAAAACACAAAGTAAGCATTAAGGGATTGAAGGCATTCTGCGTCTTTGTTTCTAATTGAAAAAAAAAACACATTTTATAATTATATATTATATAATATACAGTTCCTAACAAAGTCTCGAAGTTGTCACAATGTGAGTTAGAAAATTAAGTATTTGATTATGTAGAGAGCTTGTCATTTTATAGTACTCAAAAAGGATCGAGTTAATTTTTGGCGACCAACCTCATCATTTTGAACCACGGTCAAGTGAATACAAAAGGATCTCCTGAGGCGGCATCCCTTCTCCAAACTACGATGCCCCGCCAACGGGAGGACTTTGAGCCTCTATAGATTTAACGTGCATCGCTCGTCTACACGGCGAGTCTTCAGCGTTGGCTCGAACTCATGAGACGGCGGCCAAGAGTCCGTTACCTTAAATACTAGGCTAGCATGGTTACGCTTTCGTTACTGAACTGCAATTTCTTGAAGTATTTCTGTGTGCACTCCTGAGCACCCAAATTGAAGCAGTGTAAAGGAAACATCCAAGTCCCGATGAGAAACTAAAATGATTAATATAGCATGGCAAATGCACTTGATGGGTGCTACCAAAAAGCTGTACTTAAAAAACACCGTTTTGAAGTTATGCAGTGGCTTTTAATGTTGTTGTTGGCTTAAGCAGCTTCAGAGAGAAATACTAACGTCATTTTGAGCAAATTTCTGAGCTCCACCGAGGAACAATGGATGCTTATAGGGAATGGGGACTGCCTTAACAAGAAATCACTCACCGTATTCGATGTAACTAAGCAACAATGTCAAGTCCAATGGCACCGATTGCGCTGGCTTCTGTGCACCATTGCAAGTGATGACAGACATATTGTATGCAATACAACGATGGATATCTCTGTCACAATGGAGCAATATCACAGCAAATACAGTGTGTTGGACAACATTCAATGTTCGCACGTTCCGTTCTACATTATCTGCAGTATAGTGGAATGTCTACATGCCATCTATTGTTGCAATTCTCTCTTTCTCAAAACCGCTGGCGTCTGCCAGGTAGCATGGAATGGCAGATATGAACAATAGCCCCACGACCACATTTTTTATGAATTAATCATGTTTTATTCTGCAACATCACGATAATCGGATCAAATTCTGGAAACACCGAAGAAACAGAAAACCAAAAAATTGTTTTATGAATATCCATAGAGGTCCAGCATCTTGGATTACCGTTTGGGGTTGTTCTGGATATCTAGTCGTTTTGTAGGCATTACCAATACCATGAGACAGACAGAGATGTGAGTGAGTGAATTCTTTCGTCGCAGTGTTCAGCTATTTGAGAGCGTTTGACGACGGACCTCGTCATTTTAAACCACGATCAAGTGACGAGGACGACACCTGAGCTGGCACTCCCCTCTTCTAACTACTACACCACACCAATGGGAAGACATTTGGGTTCTAGACAGATTAAACGTGCATTCGTCATCTAAACAGCAGGTCTTCAGCTTTGGCTCATGACACGTCGACCACGAGTTCATTACCTTGACCACTAGGCAACCCCGGCCACACAAACAGAGATGTATTACGGGAGGTTTTTTGGAGTGCACTCTAACCTTCAGAGGTTGCCTAAGGCCACATTCCTACATGACAATGATCGACGTCACGTGATATGCAATATTCAAGATTTTTTTTTTAACCTGCCTGTTCTACAAACTACTGCAATCAAACACGCCTACCCGATGATTGTAAAATTATTGTCGGCTACACCAGATTAGTTTTTGCATCATAAGAGTTTAATAGTTGGTCATACCTTAACAAGTTATCTAAAGTCTCCTTCATTCAATGCAAAGTCCTGTTGCCAGCTATGATGGCAACACTCCATACAGATCGTACCGTTTTTCTCACCTCGTCTAATATTATGCTTAAATTATTTCACTTTTGTTCTGTGTGTTTGCTATCTCTAAATTAAACTTCGCCTTGCACTTCTTTGCGCTGCGTTTCGTAGTCTGTGTTCGTTCAAGTAGCTTGTGTTTCGCTCATTATTTTTAACAAATAAGTTATTCTACATTAAAAGGGCAAAATTGTTTTTAAGAATTATCGTTATTAAAAGAAAAGAAAAGAAGTTTTACTGGGATTTATATCTTTTACATGAAATTATCGCTCATAAAATTTGTTAGGACAAATCTCTGACAAAATAATATAAAATGTACATTTTTTCCTATCATAAGCTTGAATTAAAATAATAGTTTTTTCACTTAGCAATTTTTAGTTAAAAAAAAAAATATTAAAGAATTTTGAAAACTTGCAGTTTATTTTGTGCCAGATGAAATTTAAGAAATGTCGATTCTAGGAGTTCACAAACATATTTGTTAGTTTTAAGTAGCTTAATCGGGAAGTAATAAAAAATAAATATTCAGTTTTCGTTGTAATGTTATTATTATCGAATATAAATAATTGCATTGGAAGAAATACTCAAAATATAATTAACCACCTGTTATTGGCATTATCATATTGTTTTTCAGTCTTGACACAAACAATATCTTATACTATATTGACACAGAAATCACATTGTAAGTAAACATTAACTGTAACTACCGTAAAATCCGGCGTATAACGCGCATCTATACTTTCAATCTGCAATTTTTAATTTTTAGGAATATTCGCCTATATCGCCCACCCCTTTTTTTACGAAAAACGCTGAAATGTACATGCGTAATGCTCTTATATTTTGTCCTTTATTTCGGTATTTTTCCAAGTTTTAGAAAACAATAGTTTACTTTCAGAACTAAAACCCTATAAGTTCATAATAATTTTTTTTAAAATAAACAATATTCCAATGCATATAGAAATCTAATCTTTTTCTAGGCTCATATTTTATTATTTTTAAAGCTCTCATTTTTATACCTGGTATATAACGCGCCCCCTTAAATTTCGATTTTGTTTTTTGTGTTAAAAGTGCGCTTTTTACGCCGGATATTACGGTACGATAATCAGACGTAGAATATATCGCATTTAATGTCTGTTACAAAGTATTTATTCATATATTGTTTTCATTTTGAATTGAAATGCAAGTCATTCATTTAGAGTGTACTTTGGATATAATGCTCCGGACCTTTTGAATATCGGATAAAATTATTTCTTCCATCTTCTCCAAATCCTTCTTAATGTAAATCCAACTCTCAAAGGAATTATCTCCTCTCCTTCCTCGCCTGAAAAGCAAAGTGAGGGGCATCCACCCATTCGAATCGAGAATGCACCCTCCAGAGAAATTCGGGTGATAAATCCTGTGAGAGCGACGATGCGTAAAAATTGAAATTCAAATCCTTGTGACGTATCAAAGTCGGAAGCTCTCTCATTTCGAATTCATCCTTCCCTGATTACTCACCAACCTGATTTACACTAAGCTCACCAACTTATTCTCTAATTTGCACATTTACATACAGTTTGCACCTTTCGACTCGACGTAGCGCCTCGAGTAAACGGCCCACACGAACTGCAAAATGGGCGTTCAGTTTCAGATATTGCAAGCACGTGCTCTACCACCTCGTACTCTGAATGCGTTGGTAGCACATCGCAATTATCTTGATTGGATTGGCTGTTTCAATGGATGACATGAATACGATCGCCCAGCACGGATTCAATGGAGTCTGGATTAATTTAATTTTCGTCTCAATGATGTTCGTGACAAGTGCTATTCGAGATGCTTTTTTTTTCCTTTTTCAATTGAAATATTCAATATGTGCCCCGGAAATGAAATATTTTCGGAATATTCATCATGAAAATAGAAAAAAAGGTGTTCTTGGGTAGTTAGTTGTACGCGCCTTAGGTCTTCTGAAATTGAATTTAGTTCTCAAATTCAATTTTGTGTCCCCAGAACAATGACGGAGTTCTGAATGAAATAGTTTTGTTCATTATATATATATATAGTAATAATTTGAGTATGATTTGTGAAAAAAATCATGAAAGATTGCAAAATATAATTAAAAACTTATTGCATAAAAGTAGCTAGATTTCCATTCAAAGTAATAATAATGATTTTGCAAAGTATTGAAAAATTAAACTTGTCAGTTTTTCTGTTTACCCGTAACCTGTATTTCTGATCTCAGTTGTTGCAACTGCGCGTTGATTTTTGCAGCTTTTTCAAAGTTAAATTGATTGATTGATTGATTGAATATTAACGTCGCACTGTTCAGCTACACGAGGGCTTTTGGCGACGGACCACGTAATTTTGAACAATGGTCAAGTGACGTGGACGACACCTGAGCTGGCACCCCTCTCTCCTAACTACCACACCACACCAACGGGAGGACGTTTCAGCTCTCGACAGATTTAACGTGCATCGCTGCCCTACACGGCGGGTCTTTAGTGGTACGGGACTCGAACTCGTGACCAGGCAAGCCGCGATCCGATACCCATACCACTCGGCTACCGCGGCCACTTTCAAAGTTAAAAGAAGGCTTATACATGAGATCGATATTTATATTGTTACTCTTTGGAAGCTTAAATTTGTTAAAGAATTTTGTATGTCATTAATTTATTGAAAAAGATAAATACATTTATAACAATGACATGTTTTCAATTCATAACATTTCTTTGAACATTTTACATTTTTTTTTCACTTTATTCCATATAAAAAGAGTTTCCCTTCTAAATCACGCAGAATGCTATTGCGTTATGCAGCATAAGTAAGATCGACACTTAAAACTGTCATTAAAAAAATATTTTTATGTATTTTCCTCTGTATTGCACATTTAACTTTTAACCACTGGGAAAAGTTAAGCATCTAGATAAAGTAACTGGTAATCTAAATGACACTAATATGAATAAAAAAATTAATGAAGCATTATATAGAATTTTCGAAAAACATGAAACTCTCTTAACCCTAGAATGTATAATGTTGCTAATTGTCTACATTTATTTTCACGTAATTTTATTCAAAAACCTGAGTGCCTGTGTTTCCGAATGCATGTTAGAAACCGTAGACAATAAATCATTATTGAAAGAAAAAAGTTGACATTATATATGGCGGGTAAGAGTTAACTCGTATTTTGACATTTGAATGTGGTGGATGATTTTCAGTGTGTTATTAGAAAAGACATGGTTCTACTGTCTAAAAGAGTGATTTTTCTAATTCTAAAAATTACTTCTAATTTTTGTCAGATAAACTATCAATGTTTGATGTCGTATTTGAAAATTGTATTAGATACAAGCCAGATTTTTGAAAAATAATGCATGTTGCCAAACGTTTTAGATTGTGCAGATCACTTTCACGAATAATGAACCCCATCCGTTCTTCTATTGTATTAATTAGGATTATATGAAGGAAGAGAGAATACACAATGTATATCTCAAGGAATATATGCATTGGGTACTATTCAAAGGAATCGCCTCGGAAAGAATTAGAAGCCTCCAGCTGGCAAAGGATTTTCACGGACTGATTGCATCAAATGCAAGATTGCTTTAGTAAAAATCGTAATTGCTTTGCTATATTTCGCTCATAAATAATTATGAAATTCCTATACTAATGAATAAAAATGTAATATGATTATTTGTTTACATCTGCAAACCAGTTTAGCCAAAAACGCATATTGTTGCCAAAAGTCTACGCACTATTTTTTTCCAAAATATAGTATATTATTACCTGGGTTTTTTAAAATTATTTTTCACGTTACTATGACTAATTTCCTATAATATACGTTTTTGTTTAGTTTAAACAAATAGAGATTTCTGGCAATTTGAATTTTTAAATTTCACAATACTCAGATCACACAAAATCACTTCTTCAAACGAAAAAAATAGGAAATCACATATATTAATCAATATTCACTCTTAAAATAATTAATTTACTTCTGAAAAGAATTTAGTCCTACAGAATCCATTTTTTGTATAAGTAAATAAAGAATAGCTAATGTTCCAATTTTTTTTTTCAAACCCAATCATTTGTTTCAGAAATATTCAAAATGATCCTTTATGAGTAAAATATTTTACCCAAATCATTCGCAATAATTTCATGTTCAAACATCGCGTGAAGAATAGATCGTTAAATAAAAGTTCAAAATAAACTGTTTAAGAAAAATAGGGGAGCACATGGATTTAACGAAATTAGGCAAATGTATTTTCCGACAACTAACGTAAAACAAAACATCCGGAGTCTAAAGCAGGGGTGTCCAACCCGCGGCCAGCGAGATTCTTTACAACTTTACAAAATTCGACTATTTTGTACATTTTTGTTTAGAGATTTGTTTTTTGTTTCTTTGTAAAAAATAAATCCCACATAACTGCTATTATTTTATCACGTTGCTTCTGTCACTGCGAATCTCTTTTTTTTCTAAATTGAAATTTATCAAACATAAATCATGCTCAAACTTAACGCACGAAAATCTGCAACATCAAATACGATACGCAAATACACATGCATTGAGATTGACTTGAAAAAACTAAGCGAAATAGTTGAGAAACAAATATCTTACTGATTAAATAAATTAAACATTATTTAATCATTGCATTATTATTGTTATATTATGTATGTTTGTATACATGAAAAACAGTGAAAACAATAATAATATATGTCTGTTTTAAATTTTCACTCCCACAAAAAATTGTAATGAATCCAAATCTAATATAAAGATATATATTTTTGTATGCGGCCCGCGGAATTGTAAGGTTTTTCCGAAGTGGCCCGCTATGTCGTTTGGGTCGGCCACCCCTGGTCTAAAGTATAGCAGAAAACGGAAGAAAACTCTCTTCATACGCAAATCAGCGTAGTTGACGTTACTAGAAAAAGAATATAAGTGCAGAAATCGTGATTTCAATTTAAGCTGATGTTTTTCCTTTTCTCAGCAGTGAAATACAACCTTTCGATGGTTTCTTAGAAAAAATAATAATACTGGAAAATGTCATGGCAACGTGATGAACTAGAATCCGTGTCTTGGCCTATTATTGGGAGACTAGAATTCGGGCAAACACAAAGAAATGAAGCGGACACTGTGTGACAGATCTGTACGCGACCTTCGAACTAATCCTCTTGGGAAATCTTTGGGCTATCAATTTGCGTTATTTGCAACCAGCCCTTCGGAAGAGAATCGTGATATACAAATTAACTTACTATAAATAGGGGTGGTTTTCTAGCTTTAGAGAGAGCGTTCCGTTTCCCAAAGATGTCAAGTTTCATCATTCGTCAGCTTTAGAGGGAGAAGGAGCGAATATATACTCGAGACAAGGCGAGATGGATATTAAAGGAATAATATTCGAATTATAGAGCTTTATTATTAATAGAAGGAAACCTTAGAGTGTGACGATTGTTCAGTAAGATTGAATTAAGATTAGATTAAATAAGATAATAAGTTAGATCCTGAATTATATAAAAGAAGAATCCAGTTTGTTAATCGACTATTCACTTACGTGTTACTGGCGTTGTTCCACTTTCACGATTTTCACTAAAACATTCTGTTAACATTATTTGTTGAAATTGTGTCTGGTCTTAGTGTTTTGAAATAAATAGATTAGATTTGAATCATGTCGAGTGTTGATTCCCTCCCCACACACATCTAGGTGCTCGCGAGAGAGGCGTGGGCCTCTTACAACTGTCCAGAAGTGTCATTGCAAGACTGTGGAATCGAGTCCAAGGAAAAGAGTATATTCTACGTCGGTCATGACAATGTCATCCAAGGGTTACCACAGCAAAAAGTGACCGATATATTCTGTCAATAGCTCGTTGAAACATACAAGCCAGTGCGACACAGATTCAAAGACTCTTTTCCCAACAGTACAAAGGGTCTCAAGCCAACAATCTGAAATAGACTTCATACTGGTGGTCTGTGTGCATGTAAGCCAATGGTGTTAATTTCATTCACAGCAAGACACAGTGCGGCCCGAAGAAAATGGGTTGTTGAACATTGAGATTGGATGCAAAGTCTTTGGAGGTAAGTGCTGCTTACGGACGAGTTCCTGAATTCATTTAGTGTGTAACATCAGACGTGTTTTGATGCAGTGACAAAAGGGCACTCGAAGCAAACCAGTATTCGTTAGTAGAGATCCCAACAGACGAGATGGTAAGGTGGAATGAGCTGGAATCAGCATAGGCCAGTTCTTCTCAAACTTTCAATATTTGCGACCCAATATTCAATCATAATTTTCATCGCAATCACCTTTCATACAAAAAATGCAAAAATTCAATAACACTATACTTTGACGTAAAAGCTACAATACGACTTTAATCTCTTTAGTGCCACTGGCGTATATATACGTCTCGCTTAACTATTGCATTAAATTTCCCCGGACGTATATATATGTAACTATAATCTTTTCCGTGTAATGCTATCCGTAAAATTATTTTGAAGACTTTGGAATGCAATAAAAGGAACTTGACAGTGTTTGCGAATTATTTACTTATGTCAGCGGATTTCTTACTTATTCATTTTTCTCCCCCAATACATCACATATGCACTCCTACGTGGAAAGAGGAGACATTGGGGAGCGAATTACGTAACTTTTAATCGACGGTTAAGGGATTATTTTTGTAATCCGAACAAATTATCCCGATAAGTTTTAATTTTTGTGTATAATTTTATGATGACAAATCAAAATGGGGTCACTGGTAATTATTAAACTTGTTTTTAACGTGGTATTGTTGAATTAATTTTAAAATACATTGTGCAGTACTGATACATTTATAAGTGTATTATATCTGTGTAAATGTTATTTTAATTTTTTATGTCAGGATGCATTTTGTTTGTTTACTTTCAATAAATTAATAATTTTTTCAATAAATTAATATTTTGCTTTCAACTTTTCAATAGGCTCGCACCTTCCTCGTAGAGTTATCCCGCTCCCCTAGGGGGCACGCCCCACAGTTTGAAAAACGCTGGCATAGGCGGACATATTGGTACGCATATCCTTCGGAAGGGCAATTTGATGCCTCAAAGGTTTGTAGACGGATCCTGAGACCCCATGTCGTATCTTACGCTGCAGTCATTAGTGTTTCATTTTTTTAAATTCAGAAAAATCCCAGACCTCATACAGTTCGTCTTGTGGAGAACTTTCTTGAAGCTGAAACAATACAGTGTGGGGAGTGATTTTCATCCGATCGAGCCTGCTTGAGACACTCAATCGACGCATTGCTACAAGACCAAGGCATCCTGTTACTTGGAGAACAGGAGGATTGGACTTTGTCAAGAGATCAGACCAGTATTCCCTAAAGTTTCATCGATAACCTTATCGCATGCGTGCAAAACAGGTATGTCGAAGTCTTAACAGTTCGGGTAGATCATACATCTTACTAAACATCCTGTATCATTTCCAAACAATGAGTGATTTTGTTGTTTACAGCCAACCAAACTGTTGCCTTGAAGCATTATTTCAGACTGTTTACCATTCCAAATAATTAAAGTAGCCATGCAATTGGCTTTTGCTTCTTTTTGGCTGTATTGCGTTTTATTACACCTCCATTTTTTGCCCATGAGCAGATGTCGCGCAACGGTTTTTTCACTTTTTTTGCTTGCTTCCCTTATTTTTAGTGCTGTGTAGCATATAGTCTTAAATTACCAAATTTTTCTTTTTACATGTCCTGTACTATTGAATAAAATTACAAGAAATTTTGATCGGCTTGGGGTTGTAAATCGTTTTGAGCTTGGTCATAGGTTATTTTGGGTACTATACCAACAGCTCTCGTGTCATTTGAAAAAATGAGTTAATAAACAATTAATCTGTTTATACTAAAAAATATTAATATTTTTATATACTCGTACAATGCGATGATTTCAACCCACCGGCACCTTAAATAAGGGATTAGTATGTCGCTTCAAAATTCATTTTAAAGTGAGAAGTCTGTAGGGCTGTATGGACAGAAAATTAACGCTCTTACATTAACCCATTCACTCGAACAACTGAATAAGGAATTTTCAGGGATATTTAGGAACTCTCTAGAAATGCGTGTTTGGAAAATACGTACAACAAATTTTGAATGTGATTAGGCCTACGAGAACACTTCAAAAAAATTTGTTTTTCAAATAAAAATGTGTCAAAGAGAAGGTCGCATATAAAAGAGAAAAAACATCGCCTATAAGGTTTAGGGGGGGGGAATTTATTTTGGCTGCATTTCATGGTATTCGGCATGTTTTTCAAAACATCATCAATACTACGTATACGAATAGAAGTACGTTGAACGCACTCGTATCCGTCATAGATACGGAATCTGAATTCCTCCGAAAGGATTTTACATAACACAGCATGGTAAGTTTTTATTAAAAAAAATATTACTCACGCAACAGCCTAGAGATCAAGATCACTTAACATTGTACTAAAGCTACACAACGTGAACGTAATAGTAAAGACGTTTTTCAACAACTCGTGGCTAATGTGTAATGAGTTCAAACCTAGTGCCTCTGAAGACCCGCCGTGCTTGAGGAGAGACGATAGTAATAAAATCTATAGGGAATTAAACGTCCTCCAGTTGGTGTGATGTGGAAGTAAGGAAGAGGGATTCCAGCTCAGTTGTCGTCCTCATTACTTTACCAAAGGTAACAAGTAATATAAAAAATTAAGTCAATTCCTACTTAGATCAACAAGGAAAAATTTTATTTTAGCTACTTTTTATTAAATAATTACAATTAATATATATATATATATATATACCTATGACAGAATCACAACATTAAGTGGTAATTAATTTTTATTAATCATCATTAAAGTAACGCATTGTCATCTAAGAAAATCGTGTCTATAAAATTTCAGTTCAACTGATTGTTTAAAAACATGAGGAAAAAAAACATTTTCAAGTTTTGACACAAGTCGCCAACGTGGCTTTATCTGTAATTCTTTAAATAATTAGTTTTAATCCATTGATTTTTATTAATTATAATTAAATTATTGTATTGTCATCCAAAATAATCAAGTATATTAAATTTCAGCTCAATTGAGCGCTTTAAAATGTATTTTATTGACGATTGAAAATTCCACCAAGATAAAAATAAATAAATAAATATATAGAGAGTGGGAGTTCATAGTAGGAATTGAAAAAATTATCCAAATCACTTATAAAGAGCGAAATATGGGTCAAGTATGTTTTTGTAATTGAGAGGCTGATTTATCCCCTCCCCAAATAAAATGTTTTACCTTCTGACCTCGGACACATGTCTTAGAAGTAAATCTGATAGTTATTTATATTTATAGTGAGCAAACATTTTTAGAAATGAATCAGAAGAAAAAAGGCAAAATGATTTGCCAGCTGAACATAATTTATTTTATAAAGCAATAAACATTAAAAAAATATAATATACTGAAAATTCTTTATGAAAATGCGATGAATTCACCTTTGATGATCTTATTCTTGTTGTTCTTAACTAAAATAATACACAAGATATTTAACTTTTAACTAATATAAAAGTAAATATTATGTCTAGTTAATTATTTGCTTTTATTTCTTAAAGCAAGTTAATTTTTTTTTTAGCGTATGCAAAATGTTTTTAAATTCGTCAATTTATTTTAAATGTGCAAGAAACCCAGTTTTCCACGGAAATTTTCACATATTCTACAAATAAACTGGGATTCACGAAATTTTCTTTTTCAAAATATTGAAATTAAAAAATTTAATACTATTATTTTAATATCTGGGCCGCAGTTGCAGCTTTTCACAAATATGTATCTAAAGTTTCTACCGCCCAGAAATCTACTGAGGATTTATCTCACCGATCACTTTCAGAATTAGTTTGTTCATTTCATTTTTAAAGTTTATTCATTTGCTATAAGGTAGTTTTGAACGAAAAATTCACGGAAATGTAAAATTGTTATAATCAACTTACATAGTTAAGAAAAAAAAATACGAGTAGTTTCATTTCACAGATTACTTCTTAGATATAAAAGTTTAACATTGCTATTTTTATAAGACACCAGAGGGGCTATTCTTTTAGCCACCAATTATATGGCCAGTAATACCTTTTTCAAATTTATTTATGGGACAATTTATGCCTACTCTCTCCCGGTTATTGAACTTGAATAAAAAAAGTATATTATACCGAAGAAAATTTTCTTGTTAATGTTTTACTTCACTGTATATATATGGATAACATAGTCCTTTACAGGCTAAAAGTGTCTTTCGCAAAGTTTTGTCTAGGACAATGAAATACGTCGATGCTCAAAGGGGACCACCACAGTTACCAAACTCGCTCTCTTTTTCATGATATTTGTATTTTTTTGTTTTAAAATAGTTATTTTAAGAAACATCAGGCTACCCAACGGTCTCAAAAGGAAGGATTCATTTAAACCAAATTCAAATATAATGCGAACATTGGGTGGTGCATTATTTGTTCAAATTTCCCCAATATGTAAGTCAAACTTTAAATCCTACTCCGATTTAGCTTAAACGTTCTTTTTTAAATAAGTGAATTTGGATATTAGCATCGCAATACAAAGCAACACGAGAGGTATTGATAAAGAACGTTATTTTGAACCTCAGTCAAGTGATGAGGACGACACCCGAGCTAGCAACCCCTCTCAAAACTAACACCAACAGGAGGATATTGAGTCTCTATAGATTTTGCGTGCATCGGCTTCCTCTACACCAGTGTTTCTCAAACTGTGAGGCGCGCCTCCCTGGGGGGCGCGATAACCCTTCAAGGGGGCGAGAGCATATCGAAAATAAAAGGTTAAAAAAATTAATTTACTGGAATGGAAAAAAAACAAAATACTTTCTGATATAATAAAAAAATACAGATTTACATTGATATGATTTATATATATCATCTGGTGAAAAAAGGTCATCAAAAATAAAAGATTCTACTTTGAACGCTCATTAGCTATCTTTGATTCTCTAACTAAATAAAAAAAAATATTTTGTTTGCTTTGCTGTAATCCTACGATGAGAGATTTTTTTTATTGTGTTTCTTTTAACCTAAAATATTACTTTTGCTGGCTTTCGAACTTATGGTATGGTTACCTGCATCCCTTTTTTTTAAAGGAAGTTGTAAATTATATAATTCTGTTCCGCTTTTTTTTCACAATGTGAAAGAGTTTTATGTACATGGATAAGCATATTGAGCACTTTGAAGGATTAATTGGCCAAGATTTATTTTTATGAGTATACTGAAACATATAATACAAAAATCGTTAATTCTGGGAGAACTGTTTATTTGTTACCAATGACCTTGACAGAGAATCCTCTAATATGACAGTCTTAATGGGAGCTAAAATGAATTGATAACATATCTCCTTTTTTGGGATAGGCAAACGTTTTTTTTTTAGAATCATAAGGTACTTGTTTAGACCGAGTTCCTGGCACGATCACAATTTTCCAAAAATATTTTCTTGAACATGTTGCATTTTCCCCTATGAATAACTTAGTGGTTTTAATTGTGATGTTGTACGACAGATTATATGGTTTATAAATGTAAATGAGCAGAATATAAAAAAAGAATTGGGCATCTTTGATCTCTCTGAAAGGAAATTGAAGCTGATGAAACAAGGGAAACACTTGCTGAAATAATGCATATTACTCATGCATTCGCTACTCATGTTAGCGAAAGTAAATTTGAGAAAAGCAATGAACATGAAACGAAAGAAAAATTTTCAATAGCTACATTAAGAACTTTATCAAGAAAATATGAAGCCATAAGTGATAACGTGAACAAAATGTGACAGTTTTACTACAAATAACTTTCCTGTAATATTAGCAAAAAGTGTCTGTGATTTGTGTCCTTTATTAAGTTCATGCACATTTGGAACAATTTAGTTCAGTTTTATTGGATATTTTCTCAAATTATGAAAGTCAAATAGAAAAATCCTTGAAAAAGGTAAGTATATTTTCTTTTAGTTAAATTATTCACTGAAATTGTGATTTTTATCTTGTATATTGAAAATAATTATAAAAAAAAGAATTGGGGTGCATCACTCTCCGCGACCATTAACGTTAGTATTGAGTGCACACCTGATCCCGGACTTTTCGCTTTAAATATTAAAAAAATAACACAATTGTTATTCATTAGAATTTTATATTCTTTTTTTATTACTTAACATTTATTCTAAATGCTAATTCTGTGAGGCTTAAAATTACAGTTCATTCAAAACCGTTTATAATATGAATATTCATTTCAATAAATCATTTTTGTATACATTGTCATGCACTTGGTTTTACTCTAATTACAGATAAGCTATTATATCAAAAATAATATATTATCATTTTTTTAAAAAAATAAACTCGTTATATATAAAAAAAAGGGGTACTCAGCCAGTATAAGAACAAGTTTAATAATTATCAGTGACTTATGGGCTTGTTTTGAGAGAAAAAGTTTTCAAAGGAAGGCAAAAAAATTGAAATTGACACTCAGAGTTATTTTTTGATATTTATCAGTTATATTTTGTTTTAAAGTAGCCATCGAAAAAATCCGGATTCACAAAGGTATGATGTTAAAATGGTAATAGAAACGAAATGCTTTTTTTTTCAGTGGAAAAATTCCCAATCCAATCCAAAAAAGTGATTTATTAAAAAATTGCCCTTTAATTTCGTCACGGGAGGGGAAATTTTGAAGACTCTTTTTCGGCAGTTGAGAGCCCTTTAAGATTTTAAAGGGATCCCAACCCATTTTTTGTACTTTGCCCTCGTCTGTTTTTTTTATGCTTTATTTTCGTCGAAAGCTTCTGTGTTTTAAAAAATATTTTCTTTTTTGAATCCCTCCGTAAATATTAATACCGTATTAAAAACGCGTGAATTATGAAATGTACATTCAAAAGAGATTCGGTAGCTAATCGATTCGGCCAAGACTGACTAGAATTGTACGAGGTATAAAGCATTTTTGTTAGATAAGTTTTGCGCAAACGTCTGTTAGGTTGCCTAGACTAACATGAACGTTCGCGAGAATGCCAGGATGTAATGGATATGATAAAGAACAAATATAGATTAGGCTATTTTTAATGACTGGTATACTTTTAGAAATGTGGATCTGAAGGAAACAAATCTATAATTAAATTATTTCTCAATCTGTTTCAATTTAAAAATTAGAGAAAGAAAAATAACATAATTATCCTATTACCTTTTTTTTTTTGCTTAAAAGTAACATATACAAAATTTAATACTTATGTTATTAATTTGTACGGTTTATAATTAAGATCGTGTATTGTAGCTTTAGCGTCAAAGTGCATTAATATTGCATTCAAAAATTTATTAATGTATAAGGGGGGCGCGATAAAAATTGTAATTGAAAAGGGGGGCGCCAGTATTGAAAGTTTGAGATGCACTGCTCTACATGGTGGGTGGTCCCGTGACACTCTAGCCCAGGGGTACTCAACCTTTTTTTCTATTGGGCCGCATACATACGTCAGCTATTTCACGCGGATCGCAACATGAGGATAAATGGAGGAGAGGAGGGAGAGAAATAATTTAAGACCAAGATAGCATTGGAAATAAAAAAATGTGGAAAATGGATCAAAATATTATAACTCCTGTTTTACTTTTTCTGATTATTATTTTTAATATTTTTTATTTATTTTATTTTTGACACTAACACTAAATCAGAAACATTTAAGAATCACTCCTTCACAATTTTTGCATCAGTAAACGGTTTCATATCATTACCAATAATATAAAACACGTCATAGGATGTCTTTGTTACCGTTGTGATATTCCCATTGACAAAACACTTTGTGTTGCTGTTGCAAAGATTATTCAAGGAACTCTATTTATCCCCTCTTGAAAGAGATTTTTGAGGAAAAATGTCATTGAAGGATTCCTGTTTATTGGTATTTTTTAAATACAGCACTTTCGTGACAAATCAAACAATGACTGATCCATGTTTGTTTTTCTCTACAAAATAGTCAACCTCCCAATCGTCTTGAAACTATCTATTTTCTTCGAATATTTTTCGCTTACAAGGTATGAAAGATAGTTAAAAATGAGCTCCAACCATAAAATGGTCACTACTCCACTGTTGTCTGTTATCACTACCCGTAACCGTTCCAAATAGAAAAAGAATATCAATTCGTGCCTTTACGACACCGACAGCCAAAAGCAAAATTGATATATTTGATTTCTTGACAAAGAATTTTCCACCCAATTTGTAATACAATGTTCTTAAATAAGTAAATTTCTCAGAGAAATGGGCCATGGCCGGGCCACTTAAGAAGGATCGGTGGACCGCAGGTTAAATATCGCTGCTTTAGCTACTGAAAATAGCTATTCTTTTTGGAGAAAGAAGATTCGAACCTCCGTACTGATTAGAGAAAAAATTCATTACTAACCCATTGAGTCAAAAATTTAGAGCATCTTGCTCTGGTTTTAAATTAAAGAAAATATGAAATTTACAAAACACAAAAGTATTAATTTTCTGATACAACAATGCAGTAGCACTTACAGTAATTTTTATTTAAAAAAACCACTATACAAGATAACTCGTAGAATAGCATCACTAAATCAGATTCCTGTGCAGAGAGTGTCATTTACGAGTTCTCTCGTAGTGGGATTTCAATAAAAATCTTCATATGCAAAGATTATTTTTTCGTTTTGTTTGATTTTACAAGCCCGTCTCCTAATTTCATCTGGTGACAGTCACATAAGAAATGTTATGTCAGATTTCCATACAGATGTGTAATGGAAAACCTATTAAAAATGCATGGTAATAATCCTTACTGGGAAAAGACTATATAAACTAGGGTAGTTACAAAAAGTAGTAAAATAATAATAAAAAAGAACAGATACGTAATAATTAGCAAACGACATAAAAACCATCTTTTGATGCAAGAAAACCGCTCTATCCTAATTCGAAATCTTCAGACAGAATGCATATAAGTTCAATAAACAAATAAATCGAAGGAATAAAAAGATGAGGATGCATTAAGTTATCCGACTACGTTCGGAGCCGTGATTTTAAAAAAGTGCATAAATGCATAATTTTCATGATATTTAGTGTCACTTAGATTAGAATACATGTATAAAATTGTTTTAAGAATATTATGACAAAAAAAATATTGTTACAAATTTTGTGTAAATAGTGTATATAATTTGTATTTGGGTGTTTAATGCATTTATATTACTCTATGTTATTTTTATATTGTGTTAAAATTGTACTATTCACAAGCAATGGCACCCCTTACGTTATAATGGTGATTAAATGAGAACGTGGCGAAATCTTGATGAGCCAAGTTGGCATCCAATTTGGCGACTTTGGTGACCATTTTGGTGTAATTGGCAACCATGTTGGCGAGTTCGGAACCCTCTAGAATCTTCTAGAAAGTAGTAGATCTCTCCACTAATGTCACGTTCAATGACACGAGGGTTTATATTTCTGGAAGTTTCTGCCGCGCCTATAAAGCGGAGTGCCAACCGCAACCGATCTGCCAGCGAGTCGTGAACATTGTTTTGTCTAGAGATTAGCTCGGCTGTGCTTGTGAATCATCTTTTACATACGTGTATTTTACACCCGGATAATTGTGTTTGATTGCTGTTGAAGGTGTGAAGACCTTCGGAGATTTACTCTGTGAATATTGCTGCTGAATCATGTATTTAAAGGATTGGACTTTTGATAATAAATTCAAATCGTTCTTAAAGAACTGTTTATTTTCTTTGTGATTGTTTTACATAAAATCCCCGAACCTCGGATCTACGCAACAAAATTTAAATACAATATTTTAGCAAAACATTAACTTAGAATAACCTTTTTTCAAAATGTTCTCCTTTTATAAAAAATGCTTCCATAATAATAATATTTTGCTGATATAAAGTGAAGACTTTCTGAACTGGGATTTTTGAAAAATTCACATTATTTTCAGAGTTACCACGAATTGAAATAATTATCGGCGTTTTTTTCTTAAAATTTCTCCCCTCTGTTGTAGCAAAATATTGATAAATCCACTTCAAAGTTATATATTTTAAAAATTTTAGTTCAGCCTCTGTACAGAGGTCTGAGCTATATGCAGTCAAATTATTATTATGATAGAAGCATTTTTCACAAAAGGAGACTATTTTGAAAATGGGTCATTCTATGTTCATTTGTACTTAATTTTGTACTTAAATAATTTTTTATTGTAATATTATTCTTAAAACAATTTTATAAACATTTTGTAATCTAAGTGACACTAAATATTATAAATATTTATCAATTATACGCTTTTGCAAAATCATGGTTCCGAACGTAGTCGGATACCTTAATTTAGGGTGTCAGATATTATGCTCGTTGCCATCGACGGAAGCAACTGTAATACAAATTCAACTGATTTTCATTACTTAGAAGATCTTTTCCCACAGAAAAAAAAATGATGCCTATCAAGCCATGTCAAATGTGTACAAAGCCAAAAAAAAAAACCGTAAGGAGATTAGTATTTTTTGTCCAGTTGTTCTCAACAACCCAGCAATTTGTTTGATCCTTGCTTTAAAGCTCATCATACACAGAAACAACAATCAAAATATTATTTTTAAATTTTTGGAATATCTAATTATCATGTTATAATCTAAATTTCTAAATTATAACTTTAATAATAAAAATTGATAACTAATGTTTCTTGCACTCTATAAATTTTTCATTCAACCTTTCTAATAATTCCTAACTCAAATGGAGTTATATAATGAATCTAAAATTTCAGCTCAAACTACGAATCGGCAGTTTTGGTACTCACGCTTACAACGAGATATCTTGTAGTTGGCAATCAATGACTTCAACCAGTGACCCACCGGCCTTTTCTGAGTGGCCCATTTCCTTAAGAAATTATATTATTGCAGATAAATGTGCTAAAAATTTAGCGGAAAATTCAACCAATAAGCAATTAAATCTATCAATCTTGCTATCGATTTGCTTTTTATAGTAGAATGTAAGTAAAAGGCTTGGTCGTGGATGAAAGGAAATCAAAAAACTATCCCGAAACTAAAGTAAAAATGCATAAAAGTAAATATTTTTTTGTTTGTGTTTGATAGAATGGTTAACACAGTATTAAAATAAAGACCAATTTACTTTGGGCTTATAGTATATTTTTTTTCCATTAACCTCATGCTGCGGCCCGGAGGGAAAAAAGGTTGAGTACCCCTGGTTTAAACTATCTAGAGCTTTCTCGTTTTGGAATTAAAAATTTAATGAAATTTAACCAATCAATATATATGTTATATATAACTCAAATGAATTTATTTTTTGGATGAGGATTTCTTGATAAACTTCCATAAATGTTAACAATAATTTATTGCATAGTTAATTATATTTGTAATCAAAAACTGCAAAGGGATATTGCCATTTTATTATTAACACTAGATAACCCAATGAAGTCATTTTGAATGCTTTTGGATTTCAATTAGAAAAACAATTACGTATATAATGACACAACTTCTTAGACTTTTTTAGAATACATTTTTTCCCATGTAAAGTAAATTTTTTATTGTTAATATTTACTAACAACTTGTTATATAACTATAAATAATATAAAAAATATTAAAAATTTATTTTAAATACATTATTTACTCATTAGTTATTCGCAGTCTATGACTGCTTTTGGGCAATATAGGTATATACTAAATTCCAGTCTTTCTAGTGTTAAATAAACTACAGTTATATATGTTTATACATGTCTTCGAGAAAGTATTTCATTTGAAGTCTCTATACATTAAATATACATCGTCATTATTTAAATATTAGTTTTACTTATTCATCATTACTTGATCCAGTATGAAAGAAGCTCTCGTATCGATGCAAGGAAATCAATGCAATGAGATTTTCAATATACAAGGGATTTCTTTAGTAATCTTATTGCACATTAAGGCCTTATAAAACACGTGTATTTATTAAATTATGAGTGTCGAGACGTATTACGAAGAGATTCTTGAAAAATACGAGTTCATCTAAAAGGTTCACGTTCTATAATATTATCATTTATTTGAACGCCATTATAATCCTTCTCTCATTCATATTCTTAGAATTATCTTACGAAATGTATCTTCGTGTGCATCCGTTTCAATCTAATATTTTTATTCGAGATAACTTGCAAGTGTGCATTGTCGGCCTTTTCAAATTCTAATCCGATGTTTGTGTAAAAGTATCGTCTCCTGATCAGATCATCTAATTATGATGTTCTTATTTGTTATGCAGTTTTAGAAACGTGTATTTGGCGTGGTAATTTTATTCCATCTCTCATTAAATGAGTAGTAAGCTTAGAACTGGAAGGTTGAGGCTGTTTTCGGTAAAAGTACGAGAGCTCTAACTAAACATTAAGCACATTTTCAGACAGAAAAATGCCCCGCCATGGAAATTTGCAATATTATAACTCGTACCTGTGTTAACAATAGAGTGTTTTTAAAAATTTCAAAATATTCCTCGAAAACTTTTTTTTCCTCTCGTTTTAATACGTGACCCATTTAACATTACGGTATAAGATAAAAAAAATGCGAAACATATTTTATACCATAAAAAAGGAATCAACTCAGTTAAAAACGGAAAGTATGACAAAAAGTGTTGCTCTCTAAAGAATAGTGAAGCCAGAATATCATATAATTTTTCATTTCTTTTATATCTGAAAAAATGTTGCAAATTCGGGTCCTATTCTTTAACATTAACCGAAAACAGTCTTAAGGTTTAGTGTATGCTTCATCTCGCGATTGAATTCGACCAACATATCATAATTATTGTTATTAAGCCAATTTGATAGTTAAATAATTATAAATAATTTATTAAAAAAACTAGCTGCATCGCCCGGCGTTGCACGGGTTTTCTCTACATTTATATATTTCCCCTTCCCTTCACAAAATCAGCACTTCCATTTTCCTTTTTCAAAATTACTTTGACTTCTTTTTTTCTTTCCCCACCGTTTAGCCCGGCTTTGCAAGGGATTTTACCTAATGTATGACTTAATCCCCATGTTAATTTCCACTCTCCATCATGACGCCAGCCCTACTGTGTGGGTGTTGACTCATACGATGTGAGTAATTTCAATAATGAGATGGCATTATAATTCACTTTTTCAAAAATTGTTCACTTCTTTTCATTGTCAGACAGGATTCTTTCCCCTCCATTTAAGCCTGGCATTGCACGAATTTTTTAGAATGCATAACATATTGTCATGAAAATTCCCCTTTTGCTGTCAGCACTTCCTGGTTGTGTGTGTGGTTTCAATATTAAGGTCATTGCAATTTTTTAGCCCCTGGAAACGAATATGTACCTTTTTAAAAAATAGTTGTACGTTGAAAAAAGACAGAAAAGTATATAGAAATTTGTAAAATTACAAAATTCCACAACTACATTAAATGTTGAATTAAAATTGTGATCCATTTTTTAAAATGTTCGACCCACTAGAAAAAGGTTTCATGCAATTATTTTTATAAATGAAGAAGTTATTAAATGCTTGATTTAAATTTTGAGAATTCTGTAAAAATTCGTAAAAAAAAGTTTTCGGCTTTCATTTTTTCAATCAAAGTATGAAATTTTTAAAATATACCGTATCGTGGAGAAATAAATGCTCTTTCCGATTCTGTAATCATTTTTTTGTCTGAGTTTCATAGAAAAATTAGATCGCTGTCGGGAGTACCCAAAATTTTTCAACTCCTGGTCGTTCTTTCCGGTCACCGCGTATCAGTAGAAGAAACGGCAAACAAGCCCCCTTCCTCCAACTTTTCACCGTCGTATTTCTCAACACGAGTCCTCATATTAGGTAACGCGATCTTGACACAAAAGTAATATTTCAAAGACATTTTAAAAAAATTTAAAGTACATATTTTTGAAGTTATGCCTTCAAACTTCACACATCAATTGCAAACTACGGTATTTTTTTTGTTAAAAAATGTAACAAAAATACTGCTTCGATAATCTATAGCAAAAAAGAGGGGGAACGGAAAACACACAAAAAATATTTTAAATCCGCAATTGTTAACCCCAATTTTTCAACCTTTATACACATTACGGATAACATTGACCTAGCACGGAAAAAAGTTTCGTGTGAGAGATTACCTTCATAAATGACGAAGTTATTAAGTGTTCTCTCTCGAAGTTATTAAAATGAATCCTCGAAAGAAAATGCATGAGTTATTTTAATAATTTACTGCTGTATAATCATTGTTTATATTATCATAACTGTTACACTCCATTTTTAAACAGTGCAGTTTGAGATTTCAAACAGTGCGATATCATGTTTTATCATTCAGAACCATAACTTATGTATTAAATATTAGAAAGAATGAGAAGAATTAGAAAAACAGCATTTGAGAGACATTTTGTGTAGAAAAGAAAAATTTAAAGTACTAACTCATTCACAAAGAATAAAAAATGTAAAGTGTTTTTTTTTATTATTTTTTATTTAACATATTTCAAGAATTGAATCAATTCTTGATGAATTGATTTGTTTTTCTTTCTCGCTTTTTAAAGTCCTTAGTAGTACAACCATTTATCTCTAGTCCAATGAAAAATTTTAGCCTTTATGTTCAAGGTACTATGTTAATTAAAACCTTTATTAAAGAAAAAGTGATTTCTCCCATTTTATTCACTATTTTTCATTGAATTGTTCAAACTGCAACTTCATTTTTATGCAAATGGGACGTTCAATAATCTTTCAGGAAATCTATTAAGAGAGCAGCACAAGATTTCCTCATGTAAACCCTACTCCACTAATGTTTATTATAAAATATTCGTCAAGGGTAAATTTCTATTGCTGTCCGAAAGTAACTTTTGTCTTTTTGACAATAGTTTCCATGGAATTATGACAAATCTCAAATCACTGATTTCGTTTCTTTGAATTTAAATTTAAGTATTAGTAAAGAAGACGTAAGCCAAGATATTGCATAATTCAGTGCTGCTCAAACTTTAAATATTTGTGATCCAATTTTCAATCACATAATTTTCATCACGATACGCGTCATAATTTTTTCTCTATACGATAATATTGTATTGAATGCAATATAATAATGTACTTTGATGTAAAGCTACAATACAACTTAAATTATAAACCGCAGAAATTATCAAGATAAGTATAAAATTTTGTATATAGTTTTGTATATGACAAGCCCACGAGAGTCAGTAATAACTATTAAACTTGTTCTTTGTTTACTATTGATCAATTAATTAACAAATACATTGTACAGTACTGATAAATTTATATAAGCATATTATATCAATGTAAATGTGTATTTTATTATTTATTATGCCAGAATATATTTTGTTTTGTTTCCTTTTAGTAAATTAATATATATATTTTTAAATAATCCTTTATTTCAAAATATTCGATATGCTCACGCCCCCCATGTAGGGTTCTTACGCCTGCCCAGGAGGGCGCACCCCTCAGTTTTAGAAACACTGGAGGAGCTTTAACAAGCAAAAGAAAATAATATTTATAACCAATTCATGCAATAAAATATGGGTAAAAAGGAACTGAATGGCTATATGCTATAAATACCATCTATTTAAATTTCGAACAGTTTTATTTCTTTCAAAAAAAATCTTCAAATAATGTTATAGATATGATTTCATTGAAATCGTTTTCATACATAATAATACACAGATTCTTACATTTAAAAAAGCAAAAATATAAAAATTATATTAACTGAAAGAAATATATTTTATATCAGGCTTAAATTAGTTTTCTTAGTTCTCAAGACCCTATACGTAAAATAAAACTTATAAAATGGGTTAACAAATAAAGCTCATTCAGGCTTAGTATTAAAAAGCGAAGTTACAGCAGGTTTGTGATACCAACCAAACATCCTATAGAACTCCTACTTACACAAAATGGATATAAATACAGGATGACCCTAAATGTCATGTACAACCTTGGAGGGAAGGTAGAGGATTTCCTGATGAGCCATAATTGCACAGGAAAGCATGGGAGGAAACGTAACCCTAACGAGATAAAGAGACCCCTAACGATTAACCCTTTTTCTTATCTCGTTAGTAACCCTAACGAAATAAGAAAAAAAAACCACTTTATTACACACACAAACAATAATAAATACAATTAAATTAATCACAGAAGGTTTCGAAATTGCAACCATGGGCATGTATGCACGCACAACATGAATTGGTGGACTTAATCGAAAACACCGGGTGTTTCAGGGATCGTAGCAGTATCGATGGATACTCGCGCCACCAAATCCATTTCGGAATTGATGGGTGTGTCGCACACAAGGCTTTTCGTGGCACCACAGAGAGAAAAATCCAGAGGAGATAAATCAAGGGATCTGGGAGGCCAAGCGACGGGACCAACATGCCCAATCCACCTATTTGGAAATGTCCGGTCCAAGCGCTCACGTACACACCTTCCATAATGAGATGGTGCCCTGTCCTGTTGAAACCACATGTGGTGACGAATAGGTGAGGGAACATCAGTAAGCAGTTCACGAAGTACCTCCTGTAGAAAGACTTGTCAGAGTCCAGTTGAGACGGTAAGATATATGGGCCAAGTAAACTCTCCCTCACGATCGCTCCTACATTAACAGTGAAGCGTTGCTGTGCGGCCCTGGGTCAGGTGCGGTGTGGGTTGCTTAAGGCCAATATATGCGCGTCGTGCGTATTGAATACCCCTTCAAGTGAAAAGGTTGCTTCATCGCAGAACAATACCGAACTGGCAAAGTGCAGGTCTGCCGCACTTTGGTTGACAAACCACTGTTTAAACGCTGTGACGGGGCTTTAAGCAGTTTTCCTACTAATCCTCTTGAGGGATCTTTGGGACCATCATTTGAATTATTTCACAGGCAGCCCTCTCAAGAAGAAACCTTGATATTCAGATTAGTTAGTAGATATATAGTGGAGGTTTAGTAATCGTTGTAAGGCATCCGATCAGGATTGCCCCACTTCTACATTATCCTCGCGACCTAGATCTGTGGGAAGAAACGAAGAAGCACAGACATATCTTAATATCTCTTTATTAAGATCTTAACTTAAAAATATACAATAATAATAATATTGAATTCAAGTGAATCTGGAGTGAAGAGACACACAATGCGTATTACCAAATAATCGCGTAACCGACCACTCTAACTCTACCGACTATTTCTAACTTCAGTAACTACACAGCTCTTAATAACTTGATTTAACAGTCTTACAGCTCTATATCTTGGGTAAACAGCAATTCGCTTGATTCTAAATGACGTGGCTTTTATCCTTGTGGAATGGTATCCACCTTTAACTTGATCGCACAGGTACGGATAGCTTAAATCTTGAACTCGGGATTTCCTCTCACTTTAACAAACACTTGTAAAAACATAGACCTCCTATATTCACTTCTCATAGACACCCCGCGTATACTAAACTTCTACTATTTATAAGATTCCTAATTTGAATACTCACGCTTCTCTTCTCGAGTTGGTTGGAAAGAATTGTCATTCTGGCCCCAAGGAAACCCTACAGGATAATTAGTTGAAATCGCGATGAGCCTGTCACATCGTGAGGGAAAAAAGAAGACGGAGGAAAGGAAGCTGAGATGCTGAACGCCTTGAGCATACGGTAAGGATCTGAACTTAGAAGCGTAATTATAGAACGGGCTTTAACTATTCAAATAAAGTAAGGAAGATTGAGATTCATAGGATAACTTTATTTACAGTTAAGCAGAATTCCAGGCGCTTATTCACATAAGATTGAGGGATACGATTTATCACTCCTGATTTCCTTCCTAGAGTAAGATTGTCTTTGATTATCATAATTGATAATGCTAAATTGGTTTTATTATGACTAACTTGGGTCATCAATCATTACCTCTAACAAATCTAGGTCGAGTAGATGAAGAGATGGTATCCCCAGGTAGGGTGTTTTCAAAACGCGACACGTCGTGAAGGATCATCTGGCTGTAATAACTGTTCTCTATGTACATGAAACGGATGTAAGGTTTCACCCTGCAGTACACAATGGACAGTTGTTCGAGATCTTTCAGTTGCAGTGGCAAGCTCCCGAATACATCTACGGGTACTTTGGTCCACATCATGCTGTACACCCTCTTCAAATATGGGTGTTTGTTCTGTTCAGGATCCCAATACCTTCAACCCGGCTCTGAAAGGATCATTTCCCACCAAGTTCTGATGAGCTTAAAAGAACGTTTGATGAATCGACTTTTGCCTAGTTGGATATCTTTCTCCATACAATCGAACAGCCGCATGTCCATTTTCGCTCAAGCTTCGCATGTGTCTGAAATTCCTCGTGAAATAAAAACAAACTCCAATTTAATGTTTTAAATTGTTAAAAAGTTCCGGCACATGAATTTTCAATAAATTATCGATTTTCACTTTGTGTGTGTATGTGTGTGTTTATATATTCTAAAAATTCAATTACTTCTGCTTAAAATGATGTATGATATGAAGAAATACGATAATTAGAAATCTTTTTATTTATTTTTTAAAATGAAGCTACTCTTTGTCGCGCATCGAATGAGCTCTGTTAGGAGCACCCGTGTTTCCCCTTGTATACGTTTCTGATGACCGTGAATCCATATGATATTCAAGTGGAAAATTAGAGTGTATTGAGCTTATCCAAAAGTGTATGGGTACACGTCTTTTGGATGTTAAAAGCGAAACAGAGAAAAAAAGTTTAGTGATAGAAAAAGCCTAAGTGGTCGTAACCGACTCACCGACATTTGAACATCAAAAATTCAATGATATTATAGAGTAGCTAATGAAAATAATATCAATGATCTACACAGCATCAAAATTGCTGTTTTGAGCTGTTTTTTTTTTCATCTTCTGCCTTCGAATGAGAGCCCTCAACATGAACTGTGTCCTGCGAATATAAAGGTCTGGGGCAAGTTTCAAAACACAGAAGCTGAATGTAACGTAAGAATCTATGATCATAAACACATACACACGTGCTATATACCATAGAGAATTAAATGAAGCCCATTTTTAGAGATCTAGGTGATCCTATGCTATTAAGAAAATGTTTACATGAAAAGACCCAGAGCCCAAATCAGTCAGTTAATAACACCCTATGGTCAGTGATTCCAAGATCTACAATTGTGGAATGAAAAATTCTAAAATTATTTGTAAATATGGCTATTGCACAGTTCACTATGAGTCAAGTAGCAAAATTAATAATCGTAAATTATTGTGAAATTGAACCAAGTTATAAATTGGTGTTATGCTTCAAAAAACTAGATACACGTAGGATTCGTGCAGCCCAACGGAAGCATTTTGAGATTCCAAAAAAGGCAAAATTGTTAAAAAAAGTGAAAAAATGAAAATAAGATGAGTCTTTTGTAAGAGCAGAGAGTGAAAAAAAGGCTTCATAAGCTTCTGAAAAGTATTGAAAAAAGTAAATGCAAATTTTTCCTTCAAAGCCCGTTTTCTCAAAATGTAATATTTTTTATTTTATGTACCTTTTCTAAAAAACTACTTATCATGTAATCTTCAAATTTTCACTGAGCAGATATTTAGCATGCTTACATATTTTAATGGAGAGATTTAGATATATGTAGCAAAGGTTTTTAGATATGACTTTTTTAAACTAAATTTTAGGGGAAAAATTGGACAATTTTTAAAAAATTCATAATTAGTTTTATTTTATACAAAAAGACAAAACTCTTCGTTAAAGTGTTATTGATAGTACACATAACCTACTGTAAAAATTTTATCCATGAAAAGTAAGTAGTTTCTGAGAAAACGGTACATACACTTACGGAATTTAACATGTGCCGGACCTCCTTAAAAGATGTGTTTGGAGATAATTACATTTAACGTGGTCAAATGTTTTACCAGCACAAACAATTTTTGGAAGGTTGTAAGCTTTTAAAGAAAATAAAACGTTCTGGTAAACCTGTGTCATCAGGAACTGATGAAAACTTTTCTAAAAATTAATAAAATCGTGCGAGGAGGTTTGAGTGTTCGGTTGATGTAAGATATTACGAACATTGACAGAGAGACAATAAGAAAATTTTTGGCCGAAAATTTGCATATGGTGAAAGTTTGCGCAGAACGGTACCGAAAAACTTGATCAAGTCAACGACCCGGTACACACTGCGATCACTGTAAAACAGTTCTCGGCGGACAGAAGTATCATTGTGCTCCAGCATCCACCGTACTCACAAGTTCTTTCCCCATACGGTTTCTACCTTTTCCTTAATTTGCAAAATGCTTTGAAAGGAACACATTTTAAATTTGTTGATGAGGTAAAGGCAAAAATGGCAAACATTCTGAAAATGGTGACACGAAATGAGCCACAGCACTGATTTGAACGGTGGAAAACTTGTATGCAGCTATGTATGGACAGGGAAGGGGAGTACGTTGAAGGGGATTGGAAGGTATTTGTACATTGTTTTCAAAAAAGATAATTTCTTAGACTAATCCGGTTATTCAATTGTAGCAGGGTATATGTTTATGTATATAATCATAATAATAATAATAATAATATAAACTAAATAGCTATAATTCTAAACAAGAAAGTATAAATGAAAGTATAACCAGACAGTATAAGTAAGAAATAAGTAGCCACAGTTGTACAATAGCAAACTATTAGCCTTCGGAACTTAGAATCTAGGTTTTGAAAATTTAAAGTACTTGCGTATGGAACGGAAGGTGCTCAGATCTAATCTCCTTCCTTCCTTCACTGGTGACTCTGGCCATGCAAAGAAGCACACCATATATTCGCGCGCTGCAGTCGTTTCACCATCTATCCACCACACATTAGCAACCAAGCCGTTAAAACATTGACGCAAATAAGCCGTTACTTCTCAAAGATGTCTCACACAAATGACGCAATTCTCAAGCCGTCACGCACGAATGACGCAACCCACAAAGATATCATACCGTCACACATTGTTTTGAGGCCAGACAACCTTTATCTATAAATTACCTGTACTACTGGTCAGGGAATGGATATAGGACTATGAATATGTCATTTATAGGAGATTAAATTAGGTATACTAAAGCTATTATAACGGGAAAAAAAAAAGAAATGTAGAAGTTTAAAAATATTAGAGTAAAAAGAGGTATAAAAATAGTTAAAAATACCTCCTCCCCAACACAGCGTCACTATACCCTTCCCACTAATCCATAACCCTCTTAGAGCATCATTGCCTGTTTGTATTTATGTATACGAGGGTTGTCAATTAAGTAATGACAACACAGGTGTAAATGAATTTTTAATGACCTTACAAGTACTATCGCCTTACATTCCTTCTAAATAACCACCAACACAAATCTTTTAACTTTTTGCCAAAAGTCGGGAAGCCGTTGGAGGTCATTGGTAAAGTGTTGAATGTTGATGCAAGTGACAGAGCGCTCTATTGTGAACTTCGGAAACAGATCGAAGTAACAAGGACTCCTGTGAGGTGACTAGGGAGGGAGGATGTCCCACAGCACCGTCCCAATAGGAGAGTGGCATTTCTTGCAACATGACAACGAGTGTTGTCATGCAACTCAATAGGGAGACTGTTTCGCAATAAACGTGGACCTTTGCACCTCATATCCGGAAGCAGTTGATTCTGCAGAAATCGTTTAAAGTAGCTCTTTTTTGACAGTTTGTCGTGCAGACACAGCATGCGCAAGAACACACCCTTCCAATATTATGTTCCAATCAGCATAACCTGCACCCGATTGGGTTTCTGTCGAAATTTCTGTGGACGTAGTGAACAGCGGTGTCGCCAACTATTAGATGGAAGCTTTAATTCTGGGGCTTCTCATCAGGAGCTACATTACGATAGAAAAACTCACTGCAGTATCTAATTGAATGCCAGCCAGTGCATACCAGTGCCATTTCTGTACTTCGGTGAGTGAACCCTAACGGATAGCAATTTACCTCATGTTCAGACATTTCTTCATTCACCGTTTGATGACTGATACCAACCAGAAAGGACAATCCATCGATGGTCTGTGGAAAGGAGACTGCTTGGGATGTCAATCTGATCTAGAATGAAGGGCCGACCCGACGTTGCAAACCCACGGTCTCATTTTAACCCAAACGAGATGCTTTTACCCATTTTGGAACCATCCTATTCCGTATAGATTTTCGCCACATGTTTCCAGCAATCCTCGTTAACGTTCTATTGTATTCTTGCCACTCGACTTTAAACCACAACCACTGATCACCTTTTGTGAACGTGCTTCAGAACAATGGAAACAAGACTCTTCGATTTAACGCACCACAACAACTGTCTTTCTAAATAGATTAGGAATGTAGCTACCGCCACATCAGCCGTATGATTGATACGGAGCCCCAAGGGGCTCCAACTTGTATATATGTAGTCCCACTAACAGAGTTACATCTAAAAATGAGCCTCGAAAGAATTTTGATACAGGGCCCACTCGGAACTATCTACGCCAGAGAACTAGACATCGATGATAACACCGCTCACATATCCTGTTTGCGCATGCCCGTCATCCTGCGAGTTTCAAGGTTAAGTGTTGCCACTATTTAATTTAAAGCTCTCGTGCACACATAGAAGAGAGAGAGACACAAATTGTGTGAATACAAAATCTCACTTCAAACTTTATGAACATAAATATCTTTTTTAAATGCTAAGCTAATGCTTAACTGGAATCTTCTGTTTACTATATAATCCGTTTTATTGCTTAAAAGATACATTTTTGCTTCAAATGAACTTTTTAAAAGTTATTAATTCATATTTATTGTTATTGTTTGAAACGAAGAGCGCCAATTTCTTTTCTTCCCATTTCTTAAAAAAAATCCTCGAGAGATATATTTTATGCCGCCCCTATTATCCCCTCGAAAGATTCTTAATAAATATGCACTAGAATTTTCATTTAGTTTTCTAAAAAAATATTTTTCACCAAAGCTTAAAGTTCCTTTTACTTGAGTTGGTAATGTTTCTAATGATTCTTTAAACATAACGATTTGCAAGTTATTTAAGAAATTATTTTTTAGAAAGGTTCTGGAGATTTTGATTCAATTATACAAAACTTGAGAAAACTTGTTAAAGAGAAATGTGCGTCTCTGATTCGCAAATTACAATAAAATATAGAAAATGTCAGAAAATACTCTATTTTAAAAAGACAAATTCTTATGACGAATGACTCATTAGAATAACAAGTTTCTTTTCGGCGTTGAAGTTTGAGAATTTTAACATATGAAAGAAATTAAGAATTACTGAGAACGTTTCTCATCGTTCTTTTTATCTCTCCTTGTTATTAGTACAAAAACAACATAAGTTACCGTTCGAAAGTTTTTTTTCAGTCTTCAAGAAATAATTTTTTTTCCCAAACAAAGTTGCTTAATTTGTTGAAAGTGAAATGTTAAATCATTAAAAAATAAAAAAAATGAAGGCAAAGAGAGAAAAAATAATGGTTTTTCTTGTTTTTTTAAAAAATGCTTCCATGTTATAAACCATTCATTATTTCTCTTGGGTAAGTGTCACACTAGACAGGTTACAAAAAAGTGCATGTATTTCAGACAATCTTTGTAAAGCCTACAAAGACAAAAGATGTCAGTTAATACTTGCTTTTAACTACTCAGGAGCAGAATAAATTCCGTAAAAAGGCTTAATACAATTCGTATTGAATTTCACACGGAGGTATGTTATCCATAAAGACTTGCTTTTAAGTAATACCTCTCTATTCTTTTTTTAGTAACATACACCCAAAATTGATTTACATAAAAACAAAACTTAGATTTCTAGAAATTAATGCAAAGTGAAAATAATAATAACGACATTAAATCCAATTATAATTATAAAAGGTTTTTTGTTTAAGACAAAAGTAGTGTGTCATAGATGTAGAATCACATAGGAAAAGGAGGGTAAAAAATGCTGGTCAAAGCAGGGGAGAAAAGAACAGAAAAAATAAAATACAGAAAAATTTTAGAAAGGTTGTACAGAAGAAGGTCAAAACCAGCCGGGTCGTTTGTTAGGCGGGAAAAGGACCCCGGGGAAATTTCCCCTCACATTCTGAAGATTCCCGGTATACTTCCCCTTTTACAGTACAGAACTGAAGAAACAGGCATCCGTACACCAAACTCTTTGTAACCAGAAATGTTTCACTTTTTAAAACCCGTTGAGTAAAAACCTCCCAAAAAATGTTTTTCTGCCTTTAATGTATTGATGTTTTATTCTTTTTCCTCTGCTTCTTTTCACCAAAAATCCAATCGGTATTTGCGACGCTGCATTCCTGTGTATTTTCGTCTTCTGTAAGCCTACACACTTACCCAGTTTCAGGGAATACCCCGATAGGTAAAAAATGAACTAAACGAAAATATTGAATATCAGTATATATATATATATAATAGAAAACCTATAGAGTGTCATATTTTATTGGGAGTGGGAGATTTTTGGGGGCGACCCAAAAGGGGGAAAAGGCCAGTGGAAGAGAATGAAGATTTCTTTTGGGAAGTGGTCGGGCCGAATCGAAGAGGGGAGTCATGTAAACAATAACCATTTATTGTTCTTCTTGAAACACATATGCCTCTTACAAACAACAAAGACTGGATGGCACATCACAGACTAAGACAACACACAAAAGCGCGGCAGCCGGTTAGCTACATGACTGCAGAGAAGAGCAGAGAGGCGAGAGCAGAAGAGAGCGCGTAATTTCCAGATCTCGGTACTTAATGCCAGAGGGACGTCATGTGATTTTAAAGGGGGATGAATAGTTTAAAATCCCCCGTAGGCATAACCAATTAAAATATCATTTGTCCTGAAGGACTGGGCATTAAATAACAAGAGCTTTTACCGATTAAATTATTACATTATATATATATATAATTTTGAATCAGAATTTTTTCCTTCTATACTTTGATGGGAGAATTTTAAAAACCCAATTTTTGGGAAACCCATATATTATAAGAATTTATCTCGTACAGCAAAACGTTATATTCGTTTTTGATTGTAAAATAAAGAACAAAGAGATAAAAGGGTTTTAGTAAAATATTGAAACTAAGTTTTTTAGAGATTCCATGATTTAAAACTAAAATTCAAATCTTGCACGATAAGAGATGAAGGCCTGTGCCGATGAATGAGGAACAGTTAGATATTTAAAGGGATATATATTTTGTAAGACTTAATTGTGTTTAAAAATGACTTCAATATTTGTAAATTGCTTACATAGGTCAGACTTCAAACACTACAATTGATTGAATCAAAATAGGTTGATACTAGAAAATTTAATACAACAAAACCAGGG